>CAUZXS010001214.1:0-18721 GCA_963585895.1 Sepioteuthis lessoniana | reverse complement strand
TATCCATTTTTTTGTTTGTTTGTTGGTCTGTCTAATTTGCCCCATTTCTCCATGTTCAATGATTGATATGAATTTAATAATCTCCTCCTATTGATATTTTTTTCAACTTCTGTCAAGGAATGGGTATGAATTTATACTGATTAATCAGGACAGAGTAGAGAAAATGGGTGACAAATTAGCCAGATCAGCTAAATTGTGAAAAAACAAAGTTAATATTTTTTGTTACTTTTTGTTTCTTAATAATAGTTCAACTGTTTGTATTTTGTAAATTAAAAAAAAAGTTTTATCATTTTTAATAACATTCTTTGGATTTTCGATAAAGTTTTATGGTTTTTTAATAACATTCTTCTTATTAAGATTTTATAATACATTTTTTTTCAATTGGTTTGACTGAGATAAGGTAATCTGTTTGCATCTCAAAATCCCAGAGAAGTTTGTGTGTCTCATTCTCCAGGACGGATTATGGGTTATATATATACCACTTGTTTGTATGGGCAGATTAAAATTTCTAGCACAATTCCCAGTGGATCAGCTTCCTCACCCGGTCGTGTTTTTCACACCATTTTTAACGGCAGTTTCAGTGACAGCAAGTTTGAAATCTTCAAGGCTCTTCTAAATATTGAGGCATGTGCCTGACTAAGCAAAGCTTAGTCAATAACAAATATCTTGGTCCTAATCTGAAGTTAAGCAGTCATGATCCTGTTTAGTTCTGAAATGGGTAACCACAGAAGGTACTGTAAGCAACCTGAACATCAGACTAAGAAAAGCATAGTAAATAACTTATTTCAGTCCTAATCTGATGTTAATCAGTAATGAGCCCATTCAGTTTTGAAATTGGTGACTACTTAGTAACAGCAGGTACTATAAGCAATCTGAGTCCTTTGTGTCAGACTAAGCAAAATTTAATAAATAATAATATCTCCTAAATAGAAATTAAAAGAAAAGATATTGTGGAGAGTGACTTTTTAAATGAAAATAAAATGAGGATAAAAACAACAAAGATGAGGATTACAATCTAAATAAAACTTCATTAATACTAAGTTCCATTTCTTAAGTTCTGCTAGCTGCCAACAATCATTTCTTTGGCTTTTTATAGAACACAAAATTAGGTCATCTGTGTTATTGTTGAACCGAGCCCAAACTGGTCATCCATTTTATGTACACAAAAGAAATAAAAGAAACAGACACAAGGATTAGTGCTTCAAATGACTTGTAAATATTAGGAATACAGAAATCTAAATCTAACCTGATAAATTTTATATTGGTCCAGATTTTAATTTTTGTGAGGAAATAGTTCTCTGACTCTTTTTTTCCAGACAGCTCATTCATCACATAAAATTGTTTGGGATATGAAAGATTGTAAAGCACTTATTTATATTTCAGAACAAATATTTACTTTGTATTGAATTCTCATTATCCAACAGTTTATTTATTTTACTTAAAAACTTCTTCAATTTGTAGTCATTGCTGAAGCAGACACATGCAAAGCAACACATATGAACCACAGGGAATTATAATGTCTCTTCCATAATAGTAGTTACAGTTGTACATAAATTTCATACAGTAAATGTAGTAACCCTTATGGGACAGAGATAGCAGTTTTTGAATATTTCTGTCCCATAATAACTCGTACATTTGTCTGTATATACATATTTCATACAGTAAATGTACCAACCCTTATGGGACAGAGGTAGTAGTTCATGATTACTTCAGTCCCATAATAACTGGTACATTTGTGCGTGTGGGTATATATATATATATATTCTATACAGTAAATGTACCAACCATTATGGGACAGAGGTAGTAGTAGTTCATGATTACTTCAGTCCCATTAAAAATTGTACATTTATCTGTATATATATTTCCTACAGTAAATGTAGCAGCCCTTATGAGACAGGTAACAGTTCATGGCTATATCTCTCATAATAATTGATACACTTCTCTATAAATTTCATATAACAAATGTACCAACTATTATGGGACACAGGTAATTTGATTTATTCTTTTGTCTGTCTAATAATATTTACATTCACATAAAATTTCATACAGTAAATGTAGCAACCCTTATGGGACAGAGGCAGTAGTTCATGGCTACTTCTGTCCCATAATAACTGGTACATTTGTGTGTGTGTGTGTGTGCGTGTGTGTGTGTATGTGTGTGTGCATGTGTGCGCATATATGAGTGAGAGAGAGATAGAGAGAGATTTCAAATAGTAAATGTACCAACCCTTATGAGACAGAGGTAATAGTTCATGACAACTTATGTCCCATAATAGTTGCAAAATTTGTATATATATTTCATACAATAAATGTACCAACTATTATGGGATATATATATTACACTGTTATATATTCACATTTCTTTTTTTTCTTTGGATTAGGAAATTAGGTATATCAGACAGAAATCTGAATAAATAGTTTCTTTCTTTTAAATGTATGAAATTTACATGCAAATGTAATATCTATTCAGTTCCATAACTGTTGTTACATAGAGCCATCTGGGGGCAAACTTAGCATAGCATAATGGTTATCATTGTTGAAAATGGACATGACAACCAGAGTTCAATTCCTGCATAAGGCTGTTTATATTTCACTTCATACCAATGCCATTCAGAAAGGTATGAATTCATCTGTTCTCTTCCCAACTATGGGTAGATAGTAGGACAGACTGAGCTCTTTAGCCATGCTATGACAACCAGTCTAAAAGAAGGAAAACTTTGAATTCAAACTAACTGTACTCTGCTTAAAAATTGACTTTGTGTCATATCCTGCTCATAATGAAGGGAATAAGTAAATACTTACATCTATCTATTGTAATATTAAATCTCTGTATCTGTATGGTGGTAAATGAATTATTGGGAAAATGGGACATTTTTTCTAGGATAAAGAACCCCTAGATTTCCTCAGTGATAAAAGTAAATTTGGCTTCAAGTCAACTACGTGATGAGTTATTGGTACTTTTTTGGTATCCAAACTTGGAAAATTTTCAGATCTTACATGCACTACTACAATTATCTCTCTTGTCTTTCACTCTTTAAATCAAATCAAGGCTGAAAACTTCTCTGCATGGGAAAATATTCATATTTCTTATAAAGATAAGTCTCCAGAGAATTTCAATTATTAAAATGATTTTGAAAAGTAATACCCCCACTTGAAAAAATCTGCCCCGAATCATAAAATGAAATGAGCATAAAAATAAAATATCTTTTCACATTTGAAAGGTTTTACATTTTTATTGTTGAAAAAACTTTGTAGAAATATATATCTTTAAAATTCTGTTACTGCATTCTTCAGTTTTTGAATTCTCTTAAAAAAAAAAAAAAAATTCTGCATAGGAAATTATCAACATCTCTCATTTACATTTTGTTCATTTAGCAAAAAGATGAAATTATTTCAATATATATTTTACTAAGATCAACTTAGACAAATAAAACGAACAAATAAATCATTTTAGAATAAATATATTATAGAACTCATTTCTTTCAATACTGTTATAAGTGATGTTATTACCACTATCCGGGCAATGTTGGGTAACCCTTTGAGTTTGTATATAAATTTCATCTCCTAAATGTACCAGCTAATATGGAACACAGCTAGTATATCTTTAATGATAAACAAATGGAGTTTCACTAGTGAATTTGATTCTCACTGTGGGCTCAATACTTTTGACTTTGTACTCCAACTAATCTAGACTTGATGAATAACTAAACAGGTTAGTATTAGCATAGTTATCTTAAAAAAAGATGTTCATTTTTTCTTCAGTATCCATTTTGTATTTTAAATCTTTTATAGTGCTATAGAAATAAAAAAAGTTAATCAAATATTCCCTCATAAATATCTGACATTACTTCACATAAAAACAAAAAAAATTATATTTAAAGTATTTATCATTTCCATGATTAATCTTTTTTGTGACCTAATTTTCTGAGACTGAATTTACCTATCATCAAAATCTGAATGTAACGACTTATGGAATCCAGTCATAATATAACAAAATAAATAAATAAAAGAAATAAAATATAATCTTACAACTGAAAATCATGAAAACCTTGAAAATTCAGTTTTCTGAAGGAAGTACCTAGTTTTTGAAGGGAAGTGTATATATATATATATATATATATATATATTATTTTTGAGAAAGATTTAGAAAAGTTATTAGGAAGGTAATTCGATTTATGATAAAGCTAATGTTGTTGGTTGGTGTGCAAAGGTCAAGGTAGTTAAAAACACCATTGCAGCCAAGAATAATTATAAAAGCAAATGAAGCAAAAAATGCTTCTTAAAAAAAAAAAAAAAAATAATAAAACATTTATTTCTTTACAACCTTATTTTTTTCTAACATCCAATTTCTTTTTTTTTCTTTTTTTCAATAAGGGATTTTTAAAGCAAAATAGATAAAGCCTATTACAAGGACAATTTTAAAAACACTACAATTGGCTTATAGATTATATGTAGGTGTGAACAAGAAGTAATGAGAATGAAGTTTGAAATAAAAAGTTTCAAATTACATGAAGACATGCAAACCTGAGCAACTGATATAATAAAGAGATGATTTCTAGACAGCAATCTAGACAAATCAGTGCCATGGGTGAAATATAGGATTGTGCAAGTGTACCATTCTCCATACTCGTCAGACCTAACTCTGTAACTTTTTTTTAATAATCTATAATATTTATTATAGACAAATACATCATTTAAAAATTTTGGTGTATAAATCCTAAGAGCTCTAAGGAAAAAATCTTTATTTTGGTGTAGTGATGTGAGTAAAAAATGTATGCAATCATTTTTATTAGTGAATTTGAGATTAACTTTGAATTCTAACTTATTATTATTATTTATTAGTAAAATATTCAAGAAAGGTAAGGTGTTATTAATTTCTAGTTCATTAGTAAAATCAATGGGAAGTTCAATATTGTTTAATCTATCAGTAATTTTTGTTTAGTTATAGTTCCATAGATATATGAATAATATATAATCTATGGGACAGAAATAGTCAGAATCTTTGGGTATTATAAATTTGAAAATGTGAGGGATATTTAAAGAAATATGAGAGTGCAATTTCATATTAAAAGAGGATTTTCAGAGGTGCTTTCACCCATGGTAAACTCTCTGGAATAAGTATGTTGAACACCAAGGGGGTTTTTTGAAAAAAATTAATGTTTCATTAATTGTTCATTTCTGTAAATACAGTCTCAGAATCAATATTTTTTCAATGCACTTTGTATTTAACACAGGTTTAGGAAAATGTTATTTTGATGAATTCATGAATAATAATTTGAGTTTTTAAATTGGATCCATAATAAATATTTGTACAGGAAAGTTTATAAGTAAAATCACCAGTCAATAATCAGGAATTGCCCGCCCTGTCAGTAAGGATTAGAATACACTAATTGTACCCCTGCCAGAGGGGTAAGACCCCCTTCCCACAAAAAAGAGGTGTTCAAGATATGACACTAAACTGCATCTATTGGAGTGTCCTTTTTATGGAGAGTGCAAAGTAACCTTTGTTGCTATTACTCCTAGGTCCACTCTAACCCAGAGTTACAGTATCAGTTTGAGTCTTATCTATATTGACCTATAGATCTATTTGAAAATTACAAATACAAAATTATAATACTTAAAGGCATATAAATGTGTCCACAGAAATGATTATTAAATAGGTTTTGTTTTTTTGTTCTATGGCATATCAAACTTCATGGATTATCTAATGCTAAAACCATCATTGTAGAAAGACCGTAGTGGTACTATTTAACCCTGCTGGAGGATAAACGGGTTCATGACTTTTCCAAGGGTATTAGTCTAAAAATGAACAGTGCGACTGGAGTTTGAACTTGCTTACTACAAAGTTGCAGTCCAGTTCATTAGCCACTATGCTATGTGGACTCCTACCTGAAACATCTTGTACACACATATACACATATATATGTGTGTGTGTGTGTGTGTGTGTGTGTGTGCACACATACAAGATGATCCTTAAAAACATTAGCTTCCTGTTGTGACACCAGTTCATTATTGTTGTCATGCTTCTAATTAAGAAGGAGTGAAAGATTCAAATAGGGACTTCTATTAAATGGGGATAATTGAAGCCATATGAATTATTATTCTCAGATAGGAACAATTTACACTGGGTAATTTATATAAAAAAATTATTATATAGAACTATAAAGAAATATATTATAAAAATACTGTTGTATCATTTGAAAAAAAAATGAAAAGAAAAAAGAGCTATAACTGATTACAAGGAATTATTATTACTGAAAAGATAATTACTTACAAAGTAAGAAAAGAAAAGATTGATTTTGGCAATAAATAGCCCAAGGGTTGACATATTGTAAAACCACCTGTCCAATCAACTGATAATACTCAGAAAAAATAAACAAAACAAAAACACCTAAACATAGAATTGCAAAGAAATTACGATTTAAATGCAGGAATAGGATTTGTATGAATGCTTTATATCACACACCATAAAAAATGCATAGATTGAATATTTGTCAAAAAAAATCAATAATCCTGTCAAATGTTTTATCCCAGGGATATACAGAATGAATTTGAAAAATGAGGCTTGTTAAAAATAGATTTATAAAAAGCAAGATGATCTTTGATTTATGAAGATAAGTAGGTTTTGCACTGTGTTATCACATATTTCTAACTAGGGCAAACCAAGCTCTTTAGCTTAGGTATTGCAACCAATCTAGGAGAAGGAATACTCTGAATTCAAACAAGCTGTAATCCGGCTGAAAAATTCACCTCTTGGTGTATGGTGAAGGGGTTGGGTAAATATATACAAATGTCTAACGAAAAGTATCTATTACCAACAGAGATTTATTTTGGGGATTGATAACTGACTGATAATTCAATCACACAGAGATTTATACACAAGTGGAACTCTGAAAATAATGCTTCATATTTAATTCTTAGAAAATTACAAGATATATAGATAGTACAAAAATACTGTGGGATAAAACAAGTTTTCACCAACAGAAAGTCATTTTGCTACATAATCATATTCTTATAAATATCACGTTTGGGTTTCTTTGTTTAATGGCATATCAACCTTTGTGGGTTATTTAATGCAAAACCCATACTTCAGGAAGAACAGCAGTGATGCTATTTAACCTATAGCTGGTAGGATAAGGGGTTCATACCTTTCCAAGGGTATTTGTCCGAAAGTGAACATAATAGCGTGACTGGAGTTCGGACTCACTTACTACGATTCCGCAGACCAGCACTTTAACCATTACACCACAAAGGCACCCCAATTAATTTTGGAGCACCTGTTATATGTCTAACAACTTTTCTGTCATTTAGTTCAAAATGCACCCTTGCCATTCAGAAGTGAAAAGTATGGTTTAGAATAAGAATTACAGTACAATTGTCTAATAAAAGTTATTACAATTGCATTTAAATCTGGGTTTATTTGGTTGGTTTATTTAAAGGCATATCAACTGTTTATGGGGTATTCAAGTGCTGAAAGCCCAGTCAGCTAGGGTTATAGAGGATACCAACTGCATCTCTGAATGAAGTGTTGAACAGAATTATTAGTGTTAAATAGAAAAAATTGAAACCATTTACCAGTGTACAAATAAGATTTAGAGTGAGCAATACTTGAAACCACTTCACTGAGAGCAAACAAAGGATTAATATTAAATAGAATTATTAGTGCTATATAGCAATACTTGAAACCATTTTACTGTATGCAAACAAATTAGCTCTAATTGATTCAAAATTATGATTACCTACAAACTATTTATTTACGAATTATATATATATATATATATATATCCATTTAATTGTGTACAAACAAATTACTGATGTTAATTGTTTCCATTAAATAGCAGTGGTTTGTTTACAAATCATATATAAGTTGGCCGACTGTAGTTGAGGACAACCTGAAGACTCCCTTTCCAATAGCTACAACACCAAAGTGATGGGGAGGGTGCTACTTCTTTCCATGGATTGTTCTGCTTACCCTTGATTCATACATTATAATGCTGAGAGTTAAGTAAGGAAGCATCACGTACCATTTGTTAAGTTTTTGGTATGGCTCAACCTGGGATTGAACCTCAGCCTCCCACACCATTGGTAAACACTCTAACCATTATGCCAATGGACTGGTATATATATGTAAATGGGATTTGGTATTAATTAACCTACAAAGGTTTATATGCCATAAAATCCAACCAACCAACCTTAATGCTGCAATTTGATTCATTTTTAGATGTTTGATTATAATCATAATTATACATATTTTCAATATTTCATAGAATTTTTTTTTAGTCACATGTTTTTGTCTATAGCAATCATTCATTTGCATAACCATATTATATCAATTATTCCTATCTGATAAAAATAAATTGTACACAGTTGTATGGTTTCAATTATTCTCATCTAATTTACACCACAGTAATTAAATTTGCAGAAAGTATGAGCTGTACTTATTCTTGGGCTGCTCCATATTCATATTTTTGGTTACAAACTTTTAATGCTGAAGACATTGGTAATAGATAATACCTAATACTATCCATTTTGAGTTGTACTAGAAATAATAAAATCCTGTTATTTTTTTTTGTTTTGTTTTGAATGAAAATTCTAGATTTATAAAAAAAATTGGTAGGGATATAATTATCTATGGCTGATACACAATATATGTGTGTGTGTGTGAAGATTATGGTATAGAAAAAAATGAGGAAATCTGGATTTTTGAAGTATGAAATTCAGTGTTATAAATTCATTATAGCCACCTTGGCTGTTCTGTGAATACATTCTGAGAAAAGATTTCTTTAAAATAAGATTCTAATGATGTCTCTGTACAATGAATGCATCTCCTGCTTTTTGTATAGTTTTTTTACTTTATATATACATGTGTGTGTGTGTGTATATATATATATATATATATATATATATACACACACACACACACACACATATAAATGTATGTACGCATAATCATTATCTGTATAATCCCACAAAGGTTGCCAAATATATGTGTGTAAAGAATAATTTCAAAATTTTGTTGGAAAAAAAAACAAGAAGAAAAAACGAAGACAATCTTGCAATTATTCAATCACCAGCAATTTAAATTTAAACATTTACTGCCCCTAATTAGGGTGAGCATAGCTGATTTCAAACTCTGCTGCCTGTCATATGGATGAAAATAAAAACAAGATCCAAGGAATTATCTTTTTCTCAATTTCCTCATTTATTTAGATACACCAGCTACAATGGTAGCAGTGTACTAAAAATCCTACTGAGTGCATATGTACTAAAGATTTCTGCCATGCTTCCAACTCTCTATAGCAGCAGCAGCAGCAGTCGCTGCAAGTAGCAGCGTGTTATCCTACAAGGATGCCAGCCCTCTTTGTTTCGAAAACAAATGTTTAAATCAAGACAACAAAATTTTACTAAAATGCTCGAGTTAGGGAACCCTCTCAGACTAACGTATTCATCACTCACTTCTTGTGATCAGGCTCTGTACAAAGTTGACTATCACCCAGACAACCTCGTCTCTAACAGGGGTTGAGGAGGAAATAAAAAAAATCAGTCAGAATTTACCAATTTCTTTTAATAAAAATAAACTAGATTAACTGTCACTTGTGTAAATTATTTGTGCAATTCCCTCAATTCAAATTTAAAACTTTAAAAAATTCTTTTTTCACATAAGCCATTGTAATCATGTGACTATATGAGGTTTAGTGTAAGCTAGTTTAAATAGGGATACCATAGTTTAACAGATGAGAGATATTGATTAAGGTGGGAGAGAGGATCAAACTCAATCCTATTTGTATATCAATGGATATAATTTTAGGCAAATTATGTTAGGACTAAACTTCTAGGCTTAAATTAGCTATATTATTAAATAATTATTTAGCTCATATAGAATAAGCATATCTACACTTCTCTGAAGGGTATCAAATTTATATTTGAATTAGAGTTTGAAATAAAGAAAAAGAAATAAAGAGGGAGAGAAATCAAAGTTTGAAGGGATCAAAGTGAGGTCAAATATATACACCCCAGATTTATAATGCAGTTTTATTTACTGTCAATGTATTTTCATTTACAAATATTGTACCTGATTTCTTTTTTTCTGCGTCTCTTATTCAGGTGTGGCAGGCAGGCAGGCAGGCAGCCCAAACAGCTGAGAACCTCCTATATTCAATTGGCAATGTTGCTATGGCAGCTAATAATGTAGGCAACATGGGCCCTAAAGCTGTGGCCGAAAAAGCAGCAAAAGAGATTAGCAAGGTGCTGATATTTCAACATGAAGAAACACTCTTAGAAAACAGGAAAAAGTTGAACCATCATGATAATACAAAGATGCTAACCACAGATAAAACAAAGAAACCTCATTAGGAATTGCCTTCAGGATGTCAGAGATGCAGTTGAAGTGTCAGTTTGATTTAGGGTAAGGTGGTTTAAGTAGAGATACCATTGTTTAACAGGCTAGAGATATTGATTGGGTGAGAACAAAATCTATTTTACTCGTATTTCAAGTGATGTAATTTAGGGGAACATTAAGATTAAACCTCTGGGTTTAAACTAGCTATATTATCAAATAGTTACCTAGCAGATTTATGCTTTATTAAGAATTTGTGGGAGAGTGAGGAATATAAAGGTGGAGAAAAAAGGTTTGAGAAGGCAGTAAGATCAAAAGGAGAAGGGAAGAATTATAGATTCCAAATTAAAACTGACTTTTTTGCAAGCAATACCAAGATTTTTAATTACTGGCAGATTTCATGAAATCCACTAATTCTAACTCTAATCCTCATGGGAAAATATATGAGATGCGATTAAAAAAGTATCAAAACTGATGCTTTGAATTTTTTAAATGTAAAAATTCCAATGAAAATGTGTGAACAACTTGTAACTTAAAGTAATGATGTCTTGATATCTAGACATTGTTTAGTCCGGTAAGTACCAATTTTTAACAAAAAAAAAAAATAAAGACAGTCTTGGTCATTTTTGTACCCTACTTTTTTACCAGCCCTATCTCCATGCAGCTTTTCTCATTTTAAAAACTGAAAAATTTCCTATCAGATTTGAAAACATTAAAAGAAATCATAAGAGCAGTTTCCAAGATGCTTTGACTAATATGATTGATTGATTTTAATGACATGTTAACCTATCTAGGGTTATGAATAATTTTCAAACATTTATTTGACTCATAGATGGGACCTTAATAGGTACTAACACTCTGGGTCAGAGTGAATCTGAGAGTAATGGCAATGAAGTCACATGATTACAACACTCCTCAGAACTGAAGTCTCACTATCAAATGCAGTTTAGGGTTATCCTCAAGACACCCCCCTTTTTTTAGAGGAATCTGACTCCTGAGCAGGGTGAGCTTTGACTAATAGAAAATTCACTGCAATAAGTGTGCTGAATGCTAAGGGGACTGTTTTGAAGAAAATTAATGTTTCATTCATTGTTCAGTATCAATCTGGTAATATCATTACAATTAATTACTAAAAGTTTTCTTGAAATCCAAACTAGTTTTAATTATGATTCTAATCGGAATATACTCATTGAGAAAATATCTGTTGTTAATGATAGCTGTTTGTAAATCATAATCTACACTCTAATAAAGAAGACAGTTTTGCTTAGCCTTGAAAGTTAGGTTATTACTTGTTACTTTCTGGGTAACCAACTAACTGGTCTTTTTAAAAATGTTCAAGTCTTGTTTTTCTACTTATATATTAATCTAAATTTTTAAGTTAACAATCTATTCTGAATACTTTTTGACCACACCTAGTATATAATTGAATAGTTATATAAATATATATGAAATGTATATATATTGGTCAGTACAGCCCATATATTATATGCAATCTTAATGAAATGTATTTTGTATTATATCAAAGGTATGATACAGTGTATATTCTATAGATAATGTATATAATACCAAATACACTAGATCTAAAAAGCTGTGTTTATTGATGGTCTTAATATTAAAAACAAATAAAAATTCTTTGGGTTAAAGTTAGTCAGATCAAAAGGGTTAAATGACAAAAATGAGGATTTTGTACACTTGCTGTTTGTCTTTTAATTCTTTTAATGCTTTATCAATCACCTACCTATCTAGAATGCTGCTATTCTCTGGGCAAATCCAAGAGAACATTTTGAAGGCATTCCTTTGGGTTAAAGTTAGTCGGATCAAAAGGGTTAAATGACAAAAATGAGGATTTTGTACACTTGCTGTTTGTCTTTTAATTCTTTTAATGCTTTATCAATCACCTACCTATCTAGAATGCTGCTATTCTCTGGGCAAATCCAAGAGAACATTTTGAAGGCATTCCTTAATGAAGTTCCAGAATCTCAAGACCATCAGCTAAATCCATCTTTATGGAAAACATTGACCTTTTCCAAATTAGGCACAGCTTGGAATGTGGCAGTCTACTCCTTCATAAATGAGTCAGCCATCAAAGTACACAAAAATAAACAAATATTTTTATTTGTGTACAAACTCAAAATAGTGGGGAAATCCAAGTAGTCGACATTCTCAATCACCAATACAGTTCCTTCAGGAATACTATGCCAATTCCTTTCACAGAAAAATATCCAGCATTAGGATAAATTAAGAGATAGATAACTTATATATATTTATATACCCAACCCCTCCACCAAAGTCAATTTGGGAGTAAAGTTGACTTGAATTCAGAATTTTTCTTCTCCTAGGCTAGTTGCCTAATGAAAGCTAAAGAACCCAGTCTGCTCTGCTTTTTGCTCATAGCTGGGGAGAGAACAGATGGATTCATGCATTTCTCAAGAGCATTAGCATGAAGAAACACATAAATAGCCTCATCCAGGATTTGAACTCTGGATGCCAATTTCATTTTCTGTGATGATAACCATTACACTAAGCATACCTCTATATAACTTTATAACCTTTATATTGTATTTAAGAATTGAAACCTTTGACTGAACATATGATATTGACAGTTGTGCATATGATTTTATGGAAAATGGGACACTAGTCAGAGTCTATTTGACAGATGCTGCTCAGTGTCTTCTCCAAGGCAAACTATTTAGGTGCTGCCTTCCTTTTGAATTGGTTACTACAACACTAGTTTGGAAGCCCCATCCTCCTGGTTACATAAATTGTCTTCAAGAAGTCCCATTTATTTTTCTTGAAACTTTGTTGATACTTTCAGGAAGTCTCCATGTAATTCTTCATTGGTCAATATGGTTCCTCAAATAGTTGTTCATCACCTTTTGAATGGTCTTTCAAACAAAATAATCATAATAATAAGGACAAGTGGAAACCATCCAAACAACAGCATTTTTGAAATCAACCAGAATCTTAAGAAGTGTCCTGGAGACTTAAGAAGACTTGCTGTCACTCAGACTCCAGTGGAAAACCATCAGGTAATGCTGGTGTGAAAAACTCAAATGAGTAAAATAATAATGATAACGCTGAACGAGTTGGCGCTCACCTGATTCATTATAACTTTTCAAGGAAGATAACCATTAAATGTTAACTATAGACTACTTCCTCAAGCTGATTTGATGAGACATTCTATCTAACATTGATGTTCTTATTTTGTCAGTGTCCATTCCAACTGTATCTCCTGCAGAGGCATAAGACCTCCTCTCTGACCCCAAAAAGAGTGTCATGGATATGACACTAATATGCATTCAAGGGTGAAGCTCGAGTTCTGGAGAGTGTGAAGTTACTTCTTCATTGCCATTTTTCCCTGTTCCACTCAGACCCAGAGTGGTAGCACCTGCTAGTGTCCCACCTATGAGTCAAAAAGATCTGTTTAAAAATTATTTGTACTAGGAATACTTAAAACCATACAATTCATATTAAAAATAATTACTTGATACTATAATTGTTTAGTTTCTTTAGAGAAACCATAGGTTAGAAGTATTTCTGCTATCTGCCCTCCATGTATGGAGTCAAATACCTTGGAGAAATCTACAAAGAAACTTGCAACCATAATGATGCTCTATGAAAATACAAAATTAAAAGTTCGCTCACTGGATGGAGACATTGTTGCTGGTGCTCTGCAAGGGAATACATTAGCCCCATATCTGTGCATAATCAGCTTTAATGTTTGTTTGTTTGTTTGTTTGTTTGTAGGTTATTTAATGCCAAATCCCTTTTTTATACAAATAAACTGTTCTATTTCAAACAATTCAGTTTAGCATAAGTACACAGTTTAGTTGTCAAAAACATTTCTATTTCAAGCTATTCAGTTTAGCCAAACAGTTCTAATTCAAACAATTTAGTTTAGTGTAAGAATAGATTTTGTTTACACATAGTTAAATGTCAAAACAGTTCGATTCTGAACAATTCAGTTTAGTCAGACTAAACTGATAAAATAAAATGCAACTTTTTCCACGCAGCGGTCATGTCAATTCTACTCTATGGATACAGCATATAGATACTGACGAAGCATATAGAGAAAAAGCTAGATGAGAATTGCACAAGAATGCTATGAGCTGTATTGAACACATCCTGGAAGCAACATCCCACAAAACAGCCATCTACCTCCCATCTCTAAAACCATCCAAACAACACATGCGGGGCACTGCTAGAGAAGTAAAGACAAACTTATAAGCGACGTTCTTCAATGGACCCTTTCACATGGACATGCAAGTGTTGGGCAATCAACTAGAACCTATCATCAACAGACACAGGATATAGTCTGGAAGACCTGCTGGAAGCAATGGATGATTGAAATGAATGATGAAAGAAAGTCAGGGAAATCCATGCTAGCAGCACAATATGATGATGACAATTGTCTCCAAAGAACTATTATTATAGTTATACCAAGTTAATACTTTTAAGTACCAGAAACCTTCCCAAAATGCAAATGTTTTTCATGTATACATGTTTGTGTTTATAGATAATGTATATATTATATGAAATACATTTAGCCTAACAAGTACGGTTTATTGAAAGTCTTAACTCATTTATATAAAAAATACAAAATAAAATTATTTATTTTGAAGTTTATTGGATCAAAAGAGTTAAATGATAAAAGAAAGATTTTAAACATTCATCTACAATTCAGACAGTGATTTGTGTTGCAATGTTTAAGCAGACAGTTCAAAGTCATCTAAGAAAAAAGGAAGAAATAGCAAAAAAAAGAAGAAAAAAGAAAGGAAAAGGAAAAGGAAAAAGACTAAGAAAAGAAAAAATGATGAAAATAAGAAAAAGGGGGAAAAAAGAAAGAGAAAAGAAAAATTAAGAAAAAAAGGAGAAAAAATAAAGAGAAAAAAAGAAAAGAAAAAAGTCATTTGTCTTATCGACTCATTAATATAAAAATTACAAAAATAAATGTTCTAAAGTCTATAAGATTGAAAGAGTTAAACGACACAAAGAGGATTTCGAACATTTGTATCTGACAGTGATTTGTGTTACAATATTTACTCAGCCTGATTTAAGTCACCTCATTCCTTTTTGATAAAAAACAAACAAATGTAATTCATCAAATAAGCAGAGTTACAAAAAATGTAATCCAATGTATTTCATATTTACTTTCTGTTGGAATATTAAATATCCTATATAAATAAAACTTGGAAAATAGATATTTCAGCATTAGATCTATAAAACTGTGCCATGTCTACACTTTATGGAAAAATGAGTAACCTTCATTATTTAAAAAATTAATATACAAAATAAAATACAAAATTGTAATATCCTCAAGGTTGTTACCAATTTAAACCTGGCTACGATGAGTACGTGTTGGTCAGGTAATGGATATTCTAATACAATATTTCTGTAAAACTGTATGCATGCAAGAGTGAATACCAAAGGAGGATATATTGTATATGTAACCATTTTGGAGCAGAGAGCAACTCAAGTTGCCCAAATATACTTAATGCATGAGGGTGAGATGCAACTTTAGTCCACATTACTTCAAAATTTTGGATATTGTTCAATATATCTCCCAAAGTGCTTCTTTTTTTATATACCCCAGCTTGAACATAAATAACCCAGTCAACTGCGGCCATAAAATAACCCGGCTGCATCTCTGCAGAGGGGTAAGACTCCCTCAATGAGTATCTCATATATGACAGGAAACAATCTGATGGTGAGGCTCCAGTAATGCTGGAGCTTTGGGAAATATGAAATATCCCTTCATTAACATCGCTCCAAGGTCCACTCTGACCTGGGTGGCAGCACCAAATAGGGTCCTATCTATGGATCAAATAGAACTGTTTGACATTTAAACTATGTGCAAATAAATGACTTAGGCTAAATTGAATTGTTTAAAGTAGAACTATTTGATCATTTAACTGTGTGTAAACAAATGACTGAAGTTTAATTGAATTGTTAGTTATACATAGCAACATATTTAACATGCTAGATCGAATTGAGTGGAAATAGAACTGTTTGATCATTTAATTGTGGGTATCTACAAAATATGTTTACAAATCACATATCTAATATATATATATAAAACAGGATTTGGTATTAAATAACCAACAATAGTTGATATGCCATAAAACCAAACAAACAAATCTAATACAAAAAAACAAATCCCAAACTTTATCACTTCTAAAACTTTAGTAAAAATAGCTGTTTTTAGCAGCATCAGTGAATAAAAATAATTCTCTTGTGCGATATGCCTCCTGACAGTAATAATATATTGTAGTATTGTACTTGTGAAACCTCAATAAAAGTAAAAGTTGACAACCATAGTCGAGGGTGACCCAAAGACTCCCTTTTTGATAGCTACTACAGCAAGGTGTAGGGGGAGGGGTGCTACTCCTTTCCCTGGATTTCTCAACTTTACCCTTGATCCTTACCTTATAATGCTGAGTGTTAAGCAAGGAGGCATCAAGTACCATTTTTAAAGTCTTTGGTATGACTCGACCTGGAATTGAACCCAGGTCTCCCAGGCCATTGGTGAACACTATTTTTTTTATTTGCATGTTTTTACATTTTTTTTTATCTTATGGTCAAAATTGTATTCTAGCTATCAAATTTATTGCCTATGTGTTTCACTAAAAGGGTTGATATACAATCTGAGCACTGTTGATGCCCCCTTATTTTGGTGCCTATAAACATATTGATCAGTATTTGTGATCATTAACAGTAAAGCAATTATATCATTTGTATTTTTAATCTTCTAATTTCCCATCAGTGTACTTTGATGACAGAATAATGACGTTATGAATTGATATAAATAAAAAATATTTCACCCCAAAATATTAGAAACTTTTGCATCAACTTTTGGCTGTTATTCAGTGACATATAAAGAGATATTAGAGAAAAGTGTAAATTACACATATTTTCTGTTATCTGCTGTTCTTGTATTTAGTTTGTTGGCTCGATATAAATTTTTCTTTGTCAGATAATGGGCAGACCTGCCAAAAAATACCAAAAAAAACCCAAAAATAAATTCAGTAAGTTTTTATAAAAAACATTTTAAATAATGAAAATTGTTTTTTATAAAAACTTACTGAATTTATTTTTTCAATTTTTAAAGATAAATGCGTCAAAATGGAGTTAGCGTTGTAGGTAATAAATCCATTAGATTTTTAAAAGATTTAAAAAATTTAAAAAATTGAATTAATAGAAGAGATTTGATTGATTTTTAAAATTTTTTAAATCTTTTAAAAATCTAATGGATTTATTACCTACAACGCTAACTCCATTTTGACGCATTTATCTTTAAAAATTGAAAAAATAAATTCAGTAAGTTTTTATAAAAAACAATTTTCATTATTTAAAATGTTTAGTAAATAGAATCAGCACCACCCAAAATGAAAATGATTATTTTACATAATTTAATTGCAGTTTCAAGTTAATTGGGGTTAGAAAAAATAACGATTTTCCGAGGCATCTGTATCTATCTACAGTACTATACTAGTGAAAGTTTTCTCACAGATTTGCAAAAAAAAATTCGAAATTTGTCCATGGTGGGGGAAAAAAATCAGTGTTGGCGAGGGCTACACTAAATGGTTTGGCGGGCTGAGTTGCGCACACTTGGCTTAGACTGTGCAAAGAACATATGACGCCATAACTTTGAGTCCTTTAACTTTCAAGAAGGGTCGCGTTTATCTATTTTTTTTTTTTTTTTTAAGTATCAATTTATAAACAAAACAATGCCTTATAGATGTGTTGTATGTATATAATTGCAAGGGAAATTATAAAAACGGCCCTAAAGTTCAGGTATTTTCTTTTCCTAAAGATAAAGTATTATCTACTGTTTGGATTTGAACAATCAAGAGATAATTTTTCTCGTGTTAAATTCAGCTGAAAGAGTATTTTTTTCTATTAAAAAATAAGTATACTTAACTGAAACTTTAATGACTAAAATAATTTCATGTCTTTGTAATTTGTAACCCAAAGTTAAGACATAAATCTAACGAGAAAGTTAAGACATTCATGGCTCGTGTTGGTTTTTTAAACTAAAACCTCATTTTAAAAAAAAAAGCTTTAAAGAAATTTTCAATATGAATTCATTTATAAAGGAATATTTCTATAAGCATAAAAATAATTCAAACAATTTTTTTAGAATTCTTTTATTCATTTATCCACGATTAAATTAATTTCATGTCTTTGAAATTCATAACACATTAAAAAGAGTGTTGCGAAAGTTTTTAAAAGCTAAAAACCTCATTTCTTAAAAAATAAACGTTAAAGAAATTTTCGATATAAATTCATAAAGGAATATTTTTATAGGCATGAAAAATAATTCTAATAATCTAATAAAATTGTGTCGCTGCACCGATAGGAAAGGGTTGACCCCGCAAAATGTTT
>CAUZXS010001213.1:157500-180286 GCA_963585895.1 Sepioteuthis lessoniana | reverse complement strand
GATTTGTTCAATATTGCTCGCAGCATTCTTGAGTAATTGCCGTCTAGCTTCTTCTCCAGCTGTTTAGTTAGCGTCCAAGTAGTGCATCCATACAGCAGTATCGATACGACCGCTGTCTGGAAGAAACTGCGTTTCATTTTATCGGTCCGGTCAGATCCCCATATAATCGATAGCCTATCGATAGCTGTCCATGCCTTCGTTAGCCGCGTGTCGATGTCCTTTTCGGTTGATGAGACGCTGCTTCCTAGGTAGGGGAATTTGTCTACCAGTTTTAGAGAGGTTCCATCTAGTGTTTAGATGTCACCCGTTTGATTATAGCACATATATTCCGTTTTGTGTGCATTGACATGTAAGCCAATGCCTGCGGCGGCTCGTTCCAAACTATGCAGTAGTGTTTCGGCTTGGTTGGGTATATTTGCCAGTATTGCTATGTCATCAGCGTAGTCGGCGTCGGTAATTGTTTTTGCGGGGTACCTTCTGCTTCTTTTCTTTGTCAGCCCGAAGCCGTTTTCTCTGATTTTATCAATCGATGTTCTAAGCACGTAGTCTAGACAGATGATAAAGAGGTATGGGGCTAGCGTGTCCCTTTGTTGTACTCCTGCTACAATGTCGAAGTATTCTGTGTCTCTATCTGGTGAACTTAGTTTCACTTTAGTGTTTCTGTAGAGAAACGTTATTGCTGCTACGGTTTCTTTAGGTAGGCTGTATGCTAGTAGGATTTGTTCCATCTTTCCTCTGTGAATGGAATCGAAGGCGTTGTTAAAGTCAACAAATAGTAATGTCGCCAGTAGGTTTTTTGCCCGTACGCCTTCAAGGATTCTACGGATGGTCAATATTTGTGAGGTCGTGGATCTATTTCTTGACCTCCAAAAATTGTAGGCAAATAGTCTGTTGGTAATTTCGTAAGCACACTAGTATTGCTTTTGTTTATACACGGTTAAATGGTTTCAATTATTGCAATCTAATATTAATTCTATTCTTTATCCATAATCTGTTTTCTCACTGTGAAGTGGTTACAAGTATTGATATTTAACACTAATTATTCTATTCAAAACTATTCGTTCATTCACACACAATCAAATGGTTCTAAGTGCCCGTGGTGTAGTCGTTATCGTCGTAGGAAATGGACACGGTGACACGAGTTCAAATCCTGGACGAGACTGATTGCATTCATATAGCACTAATACCCTTGGGGAAGGTATGAATCCAATTATTCTTCCTCCAGCTATGGGTAAATAGTAGGACAGACTAGGTTCTTCAGCCTTGGTTAGGCAACTAGTCTAGGAGAAGGAAAACTCTGAATTCAAAGCTGTTAAACTCCGCTTAAAAATTGACCTTGTGTCATATCCTGCCCGAGCGGAGGGGTTGGTAAATAGTATCAAATGGTTCTAAGTATTCTTATAATTATACCAATAATTCAATTTAGTTAAAGAGTTTCGAGAATTGCTGTTTAACATAAATAATTTGATTAAATATTACTCATTTTTTTTGCACACAGTTAAATAATTCCAAATATTACTGTACATCATTAACAATTCAATTAAACAGTTATTTGTTTACACACAGTTAAATAGTCAAAGAGTTTTTTTTCAAACAATTCAATTTTGCATGAGTCATTTGCTTGTACACCGTTAATATGTCTAACAGCTCTATTTGACAGAAAGGTCGGACCCTATCTGGTGCTACCACTCCCGATCAGAGCGGACCTAGGAGTGATGATAATGAGAAGGTACTCCGCATTCCCCAAATCTCGAGAATTTATGGAGCCTCACCATCAGTTTGTCAAGACTCATAAGCTGGATTTTTGTTGGGGGTGTCTCATCCCTTTGCAGAGATACAGTCGGTGTATTCTACAGCCTCATCCGAATGGGATATCAAGAAAAGAAAGAGGGAGAGGATTCGCCAGCACTGAGGATTGCGATGATATTTAACCGTTACCCGTTTTTACACGTCTTCTGGACTTCTCTGGTACAGCTTTGTTGTTGTCTAGACTTGTACCACTCAGTTCGGATCTATAGCTGTTGTGATATTTTGAACTTTTGTGTTGGCTGCGGATCAGACGAATTATACAGTCGCTAGCTCGGTCGGTAATCGTCTAGTGTTGTGTTTCTTATAAACGAAGGAATTCAGTTTTTATTCTCTTATTCCTAAGCTCTGGTATAAAAGTTTTCGACTTAATAACATTTAAGGAAGAGGTTTTTCATATCCATGACAGAAGAAATTAAGAACACCAATCTGGATTAATATATGGTATGACAAACACATTGGTCGCATATAATCAAATAAGAACGTGAGGTGATGACAATTTAGAGATTACTAAAGTTGTGTGTCCTCACTGTGTTTTAGATGTGCGCGTGCGTGTGTGTGTGTGACCCCCAAGGGTATCCAGATGCGTTTTTCTGCGTAATTTTGGTCAGACCTCCGCTCACCCACAAAAAGGAATTTCTTCAATGCATTCTAACTGTCGCCTACGCAATGCTCACACGAAATCCCCGATGGTCGATAAACAAAAAACAAAAACAAAAAATAAACAAACAAACAAATAAACAAACAAAAAAAAGCACCCCCCTAAAAAAACAACAAAAAACGATGATTCAAAGATTGAGCCCCAAATATGAACTGTCCTATTTGGGTTCAAAAAACATTACCGCTTTTCGACAGAAACAAAAACGTTAAGCTCTGATCAACCTTTGATGTCAGTTGTATAATCCTCATTCGTATTTTTTCTAACTAAGCATAACTATTTGTCAAAAGTATTAGGAAATCCTTAATTTCTTTTCTAGATGCATCAATACAATGACTCGCTGAATACATTTAAAAGAGAAAAGGAAGACTAATCAAAGCAGCCAGTAACAGCAATAGTGGCGTAAGAGCAAACAGAAAAACCAATAAAAACTAGAAAATAGAATTAGGAAGAAAAACAACTTTCTGGATACTTCAAGCAACAAATTGGGGGGAAAAAAAAATAATAGTTCGAGAAGACTATGACGCGGCAACGAAAAGGAAACTGAAATTAAGAAACTGAGATATTTCTAATCACAGCACAAAATAATCTCATAAGGGTCAATTATATAAAAGCAAATATTGATATTACGCAACGGAAAAGCATGTTTAGGTTATGGGAAGAGAGAGAGAGAGAGAGAGAGAGAGAGAGAGAGAGAGAGAGGGGAGTGAGTGTGTGTGTGTGAGAGAGAGAGAGAGAGAAGATAGTTAATCTCATAATAAACGAATCCAGTAAACTCGCAAAAAAATGAATAGAAGACGAGGCATGATTGGGTGGGAAAGGAGACCCATCTAGAATTGTGCAAGAGATTAAGATTTGAAAATTCTCTGGGATTTTGATATGCAAACGGATAACCTATTATTAATTAATTAAAAAAAAGGAAAAAAAAAGGGAGAGAACTTGTCGTTTTGTGGATTTTGCCGTTTCGTTGAACAATGAAGGGAAACTAAGAGAAAGCGAAAAGAAATACTTGAACCTTGACCGAGAACTAAACAACAACAACAAACAAATAAAAAAACAACTAGCAAAAAAAAAAAAAAAAAAAAAAAAAAAAGAAAGCCTTCAAACTGTGGAATATGAGAGTAATAGTAGTACCGCTAGTAGGTTGTGTACTTGGAATGGTCCCCGAGGGCATAGAAAAAGCCTGGAAGAATTGGAAATCAGAGAAAGGATAAAGTCCTTTATGACCACAGCATTGTTAAGATCGGCAAAAATTCCCGGAAGAGATCTGGAGACCTGGAGAGACTTGTTGTCGCTTAGCCTCCAGCGAAGGATCACCAGCTGATGCTGGTATGAAAAACCTCAGAGATGAACTTAAACAAATAGACCAAAGAACAAGAAAACTAATGACCATGCACAAGACATTACATCCCAGAGACAACGTGGACAGGCTATATGTATCAAAAAACGATGGAGGAAGAGGAATTGCCAGCATCGAAGACAGCATTGACGCATCGATTCAACGACTCGGAGACTACATAGGAAAACACGAACGAGGACTAATTACAACTATCAGAAACGGTACTGACAGCACGATAGACAACAGAATGACAATAACTAGGAAACAAAAATTGGAAGAAAAAACTCTATGGGTGTTTTAAACGACTAATAAACAACATCTCACACGACAAAACCTGGACCTGGCAAGGAAAAGGAAACTTTAAGAGAGAAACAGAATCTCTCCCAATAGCAGCACAAAACAACGTCATAAGAACCAATCATATAAAAGCAAGAATAGATAAGACACAACAAAAATAGCAAATGTAGGCTATGTGGTGACAGAGACGAAACGATCAATCACATAATATGCGAATGCAGCAAATTAGCATAGAAAGAATACAGGAGTACAAGACTGGACACGACTGGGTGGGCAAGGTGATCCACTGGGAAATGTGCAAGAAATTTAAATTTGACCATACGAACAAATGGTATATGCACAACCCAGTACTTGTCCTAGAAAATAACACACATAAACTCCTATGGGGCTTAGACATACACAAGGATCACCTAATCTCGGTCAGAAGATCAGACCTTATAATAATCAACAAAAAAAAAGAGAACTTGCAAAATCGTCGACTTTGCTGTCTCTGCTGACCACATAATAAAACTGAAAGAATGTGAAAAGAAGAATAAGTACCTCGACCTTGCCAGAGAACTGAAAAAGCTGTGGAACATAAAAGTGACGATTGTACCAATTGTGATTTGTGCTTTTGGCACAATAACTAAAGGATTATTAAAGGGCCTGGAGGACTTGAAAGTTGGTGAATGAGTGGAGACCATCCAAACGACAGCAGTATTGAAAACGGCCAGAATACGGAGAAGAGTCCTGGAGACTTGAGGAGACTTGCTGTCACTCAGACTCCAGTGAAAAACCATCAGCTAACGCTGATGTGAAAAACTCTAAAAGAATAAAGTAATAATAATAATAATAATAATAACATCTCACACAACAAAACCTGGACATGGCAAGGAAAAGGAAACTTTAAGTGAGAAACAGAATCTCTCCTAATAGCAGCACGAGACAACGCCGTAAGAACCAATTATAACAAAGCGAAAATAGATAAAACTCAACAAAATAGCAAATGCAGGCCATGAAACCATCAATCACATAATAAGTGAATGCAGCAAATTAGCGCAGAAGGAATATAAGACTAGACATGACTGGGTCGGCAAAGTGATCCACTGGGAGATGTGCAAGAAATTTAAATTTGACCATACCAATAAATGGTATATGCACAACCCAGCACCAGTCCTAGAAAATGACACACATAAACCCCTATGGGACTTAGACATACACACAGATTACCTAATCTCGGCCAGAAGACCAGACTTAAAAATCAAAAAAAAAAAAAAAAAAAAAAAATAGAGAACTTGCAAAATTGTCAACTTTGCTGTCCCGGCTGACCACAGAATAAAACTGAAAGAATGTGAAAAGAAGGATAAGTACCTCGACCTTGCTTGGGAATTGAAAAAAACTATGGAACATGCAGGTGACGATTATACCAATTGTAATTGGTGCGTTTGGAACAGTAACCAAAGGATTACAAAAGGGACTGGAGGACTTGGAAGTTGGCGGACGGGTGGAGACCATCCAAACTACAGCATTATTAAGAACGGTCAGAATACCGAGAAGAGTCCTAGAGACTTGAGGAGACTTGCTGTCACTCAGACTCCAGTAAAAAACCATCGGCTAACGCTGATGTGAAAAGCTCTAATTGTAATATAATGGCCCGAGGGATTTCATTTTATATATCTTGCCTTTCGGTTTAGAGAACCTTTCGCTTAGCGCATGGGTTAGTTAGGTGCAAACATGAGCGCAGGTGTTCACGCACGCGCGGAGCGAACGTGTCATTCAGAGATGTCACAATAGAAACCCCAGATAGAAATGTGACCGGGTGATGTGAATGACGTCATGCACCGGAAGCATGTGCGGAGGATTTTGGGGATTTGAAAAAAAGTCAGTTAGTTGAGTTTTGCCGTCGGAAGTAGAAGGTTGACTTTCGCTTGCTCACCGAGGCCTTGTGGCGGGTGCGCACGTGGTTTGGGGCAGATGATAAAGTCAGCATAGAAATATGGTATCTCTCTCCTTATGTGGAAAAACCTTTAAACTCAAAGGTAATAAAAAGTTTCGTACCTGAACTAAGAAGTCGTAAGTGTTTTTGTGTTTCGGGATTCCTATGTGCGTTATGAACATTCTATGTACATTTCACATATTCATGTAAGGCTATGTTACATAACGAAACAAAAATGGCCAGAAAACTAATTCTACAGATATGTCAACCAACAAATCAAGGAAATTACACTCGAAATGACTTCGATATGGCAGAGAAAGCGAAGCCTGAAGAAGGAATTTGATTCTCTTTTATTAACAGCAAAAAATAATACTATAAAAGGTGATTATCAAAGCAAAAATTGATGATACATCAACGAATAGCAAGGGTTGTTGATCTGGTAACAGCGATGAAACAGTCAATCACATAATAAGCGAATATAGCAAATGGGCACAAAAGAACTACAAGACTAGGCACGACTAGTTGGGAAAGGTGATCAAGTGGGAACAGTGCAAGAGACTAAAATTAAACCATGTCCACAAATGGTGTATGCAAAAACTAGAAGATGAGACACATCGAAATCTCTGGGACTTTGGGATAAAGACAGATCACCAAATCTCGGAAAAAAAGATTGGATTGTTCAACTATTTTCAAAATAATACTGTACTTATCATTTTTTCATGGAGTAGGTTGGAAGGCAGGTGTATTTTCGGTTTAACTTTCCTTCTCTTTCCTTTTTTTTATGGATATATGAATGTATTTCTCTCTTTTTCTGTGGTGCGTATATTGCAGTTGTATGTAGGTAGTTCAGTATTATTATACAGATGATATTATAAATATTTTAGCTATATTAGAACTGAACCCATTATCTATCTATCTATCTATCTATCTCATTCTGTTGATATCTATCTTTGTTGTGTCCTGAGTATGACACTAAACTGAATCTGACGGTGAGGCTCAAGCCCTGGAGCTTTGGGGAATACTTCTACTTTGCCATTACTCTTAGGTCCACTCTGACTCGGATTGGTGGTACCTGTTAGGATTCCATCTGTGGGTAGAATAGAACTGTTCACTCTTTCACAAACGATCATTATCATTAGTTATTTGAAACCATGCAATATTATTTTTATTACATAGGAATATTTGATAAATAAAATTATTAGTGCTAGATAGGAATACTTGAAACAATTTAACTATGAGCAAATAAATGCCCTCTAGTTCATTAAAAATAAAGTTGCCAACAACCTCTTCGGATTTGGCATTAGATAATCCACAAGTGTTGATATGCCATAAACTTCAACCAACCAACCAACCAACCAACCAACCTATCTATCTATCTATCTATCTATCTATCTAAGGGAAAGTTAATATGTATCTATGCAAAAGTAATATTTTCAAATTAATTAACATTTTGTGGAAAATTCTTCTCTGCCCTGAATACCTTCTTTCATTTCGTTCAAATTCATATTTGGCTCCATATTCAAAACCGAAAACAAACATTTAACAAATAATGACATTGCAATTCCAAACAACGTACGAGAAACAATAGAAATTATTTAAAAAAAGAAAAAACCAAATTATAATCGTAGCGAAATTTATTAAAAACGAAATTAATTTTTTTTTAAGTGCTTCCAGATCGATCGATGGAACGATCGATAAATTTTCTGCGTTGTTTCTATATTCGATAAGCTTTGGAATACATTTTCCAACATGTTTCTCTGTTAAATCATTTCAGCTGTTGGCTCGCGGAAAGAAAAAAAAAAAAGCAATGTAAAAAGGGAGATAATCTTTGAAGAAATTTTAAAGAAGGAAAGAAACTCCTCAAAAAAGAAATAAAAATAAAAATAAAACAAAACAAAAAAAAAAAAAAAAGGAAGAAAAAATAAAGAAGAACGAAAGACAAAATCAATACAAATAGATTAAAAACAACAAAAAACAAAACAAAATACCGTTCTTTTTAAACATATCAGAAGCTATATTTAGAAAGGATTGTACTTTGGCCAAAAATCTGTTATTGAACAACTATATATATATATATATATATATATATAGAATATATTCAAGTTGCATGATGCAAAATGGCTTGTCTTCAGCTGATCAACTCAGACCAGAAGTAGACATCTTTCTTTTTTCTTTTCAACGGCATATCAACCATTATAGGTTATCTAATGCCAAAGCCGTTCTCCGAGAAGAACAGTAGTGGTGCTATTTAACCCATAGCAAATACCCAAGGGTATTTGCCCGAAAGTGAACGTAATAGCGCGACTGGAATTCGAACTCGCTTACTACGATTCCGCAGTTCAGCGCTTTACGCCACGAGGACATCCCCCAGAAGCAGAGAGACAGATGTATAGCTAATATTGTGCTTGTAGATATATTCATGGTTGTTTTGTTTTACATGTCAATCCTGGTTCGTTTATTCAGTTAGTTTTTTTAAAGCAATAACATGGTTTCAAGAAACTATAGATAAAATACTTTGTAAGGACACGCGGCTAACGAAGGCATGGACAGCTATCGATAGGCTCTCGATCATATGGAAATCAGACCTAGACGGAAGCTCTCTGAAACTAGTAGATAAATTCACCTACCTAGGAAGCAGCGTCTCATCAACCGAAAAAGACATCGACACACGGCTAACGAAGGCATGGACAGCTATCGATAGGCTCTCGATCATATGGAAATCAGACCTGACCGATAAAATGAAACGCAGTTTCTTCCAGGCAGCGGTCGTATCGATACTGCTGTATGGATGCACTACTTGGACGCTAACTAAACGGCTGGAGAAGAAGCTAGACGGCAATTACACAAGAATGCTGCGAGCAATATTGAACAAGTCCTGGCGGCAACACCCTACAAGGCACCAGCTATACGGCCACCTGCCTCCCATCACGAAAACTATCCAAGTTAGACGAACCAGACATGCACAACACTGCTGGAGAAGCAAGGACGAGCTCATAAGTGATGTACTCCTATGGACCCCCGCATATGGCCAAGCAAAAGCAGGACGCCCAGCTCGAATATACATACAGCAGCTATGTGAGGATATGGGATGTAGCCTTGAAGACATGCCAGAGGCGATGAACGATAGGGAGAAGTGGCAAGAGAGGGTCAGGGATATCTGTGCTAGCGGCAAAGACATGATGATGATGATAGGGTTTCAAGTATTCCGATCTAACACTAGTAGTTTGCAAGCAATTACTTGGTTTTAAGTTACTGATAATAATGATAATAACAATAAAAATAATGATAATAATAATTATGCACAACCCAGCACCTGTCCAAGAAAATGATACACATAAACTCCTATTGGACTTCGACATACGCACGGATCACCTAATTTCGGCCAGAAGACCAGACCTCGTAATAATCAACAAAAAAAGAGAACTTGCAAAATTGTCAACTTTGCTGTCCCGGGTGACCACAGACTAAAACTAAAAGAATGTGAAAAGAAGGATAAGTACCTCGACCTTACTAGAGAATTGTAAAAACAGTGAAATACGAGGGTGACGATTGTACCAAAGATGATTTGTACTTTAGGCACTGTAACTGAAAGATTATTAAAGGGCTTAGAGGACTTGGAAGTTGGCGGCCGATTGGAGACCATCTAAACGACAGTATTATTGAGAAGAGTCCTGGAGAATTGAGGAGACTTGCTGTCACTCAAACTCCAGTGAAAAACCATCGGTTAACGCTGATGTGAAAAACTCTAAAGGAATAATAATAATAATAATGGCAATAATGTTAATATCTAAACTAATATTGCTTCAAGTAATTATTGTTTTAGCTTTCATACTGTTATATGGTTTCATCGATTGATTGACTGATTGATTGAATTTAACGGCATGTCACCTTGTTGAAAGTTATTTTATGTCTAGAGGTCCAGGAATTACGTTCATTGTACGTTCTTACATTTCTTTGTGTCTTTGTTTCTTAAGAGATTTTTTTTGTACACAATCCAATCGAATACGAATTGGGGGTGTCCTCGTGGTGTAATGGTTAAAGTGATGGACTGCGGAATTGTAGTACGCGAGTTCGTACTCCAGTCGCGCTATTACGTTCACTTTCGGGCAAATATCCTTGGGAAAGGTAGGAACCCCCTTATCCTCCCAGCTATGGGTTAAATAGTACCACTACTGTTCTTCTAGGAGAATAGCTTTGGCATTAAATAGCCTAAAAAGAATTGATATGCCATTAAACAAAGAAACCAAACCAAACCTTGATATGTCACAATCACTTTCAGACTAATACCCTTGGGAAAGGTATGAACCCCCTTATCCTCCCAGCTATGGGTTAAATAGTACAACTACTGTTCTTCTAGGATAATGGCTTTGGCATTAAATGACCTAAAAAGAATTGATATGCCATTAAACAAAGAAACCAAACCAATACGAATTATTTTAAAATTGATCTGTTTGATCCATAAATGGGACTCTAATAGGTACTACCACTCCCTAACAGATTTGACCTGGGAGTAATAAATATGAACAGGTACTGAACACTCCCCCGATCTCCAGAATTGTATACTACGAGGTGCATACGATAGGTTTCCAAACTTTTTTCGTATGGGCATTTAAAATTGTCGTAGACTATTGAAAATTCACTATGTTATTGCTATACATCTTATGAGATGACTGACCAATTTTTATGATTTCAGCTTCAAATGAACAGCTACAGCAGCAATTGGAATACACCCTACTAAAGCCTGATTGTCACAGCTGGCGAATTTCAAAAATGCAATGAGGACACTTTAGAAGAACGATATGCAAT
Organism: Sepioteuthis lessoniana; assembly: GCA_963585895.1. Taxonomy (NCBI): domain Eukaryota; kingdom Metazoa; phylum Mollusca; class Cephalopoda; order Myopsida; family Loliginidae; genus Sepioteuthis; species Sepioteuthis lessoniana. The sequence goes on along the minus strand of CAUZXS010001213.1, from coordinate 169,465 downwards.
AAAATTCTGTTTTAAACTTGTAGAAAAATGCCACAGAAACGTATGGAATGCTTTAGACTGCTTTTGGAGCATCTTGCTTGAATCGAGCATCAGTTTTTGAGTGTCATAAGAGATTCAAGGGAGGAAGTCTGTGAGGGATGATGAGAGCTGTGGGAGGAGTAAGGAAGTCAAGACTGCAGAGTTGATTGGCCAAAGGGTTAGAGTTAGGGTTACTATGTTGAGGTTTTAAGGGAGTTCAGGAAGAGATTCCTTGGGAAGAGGCCAGCACTCTTCAATTCGGGTCAGTGGCATTTCCAGCAGGACAATGTGCCAGTCCACAACTCCATCCTTGTCACAGGCTATTTGACCAAGATGGACATCAAGACAGTTCCTCAGCCTCCCTATAGTCCAGACCTTGCTCCCTGTGACTTTTGGTTATTCCCTAAGCTCAGAGGCTGTCGTTATGAGACAATTAAGGAGATGAAAGAGGCTGTGACGAAGGTCATTGACACGCTAACACAATAGGACTTCGATGGTGCCTTCCAGAAGTTGTTGGAACGATACAACGAGTGTATTGCGGCCGGAGGAGATTACTTCGAAGGGGAGTAGAGTTTCATGAGTGTACTATCAATAAAAGTGCCCATACGAAAAAAGTCTGGAAACTTATCGTATGCACCTCTTAAGTTCTACTGACAGAGCTGTTTGATTGCAAGTATTCCTATCAAACTGTAATAATTTGCGTGTGATTATATGGTTTAAATTAACTGATTATAATTAACAATTTGTAAACAATTGTAGCTTCAAGTAGCTATTCTAACTTGTACTAAGTTGTATGGTTTCAAGTATTCCTATCTAATACTAATAATTTGCGAGTAATTATATGCCTTCAAGTAATTATTCCTATTTGATAAAGATCATTTATTTGCACACAATCATATGGTTTCAAATATTCTTATCTAATATCGACAATTTTTAGATTGATCTATTTGGCCCCTAGATAAAACCCTAAGAGGTCTGACCACTTTGGATGAGAGTGAACCTGTAATAGGCTCAACACTCCCAAGAGCTCCAACACTGGGGGTGGGGGCTCTAACCTTCTGCAGTGAATGCACTCAGTGTATTATAGGCTGCATCGATTAGGCCTGCGTATTCAATTTATATAGTCAACTGATTTTAAATGCGAAAATGACGCAATCTTTTAGCAAACATTTTCTTTAATCAGAAATCATTTTTGAACTATTGTATAAGCCTTCTGGTATGTGTGCATATAGTTCATCTATCTATCTATCTATCTGGTTTGGTTTGATTTCTTTATTTGAATGGCATATCAATCTTCGTGGGTTATTTAATGTCAAACACATCCCTGAAGAAAAACAGCAGTGGTAGTATTTAACACACACATGGCGGGATAAGGGGATTCATACGTTTCTCAATGCGTTGTGTTGTCAATGAAGGAACGACAATAATTGTATTTATAAGAATATGACTCTTCTTTATTGTCACGAAAGGATCGAAATGTTGGAGGTGACAGAGAGAGAGAGAGAGAGAGAGAAGAAACGAAAGACTCAGACTGCTATATTTGATACCATATCTTCTTTATCGGCCATGTGTGGGGGTCCATAGGAGTACATCACTTATGAGCTCGCCCCTGCTTCTCCAGCAGTGTCCTGCATGTCTGGTTCGTCTAACTTGAATAGTTTTCGTGATAGGAGGCAGGTGGCCGTACAGTTGGTGTCTTGTGGGGTGTTGCCGCCAGTTCAAGATTGCTCGCAGTATTCTTGTGTAATTGTCGTCTAGCTTCTTCTCCAGCCGTTTTGTTAGAGTCCATGTAGTGCATCCATATAGCAGTATCGATGCGACCGCTGCCTGGAAGAAACTGCTTTTCATTTTATCGGTTAGGTCTGATTTCCATATAATCGATAGCCTATTGATAGCTAGCTGTCCATGCCTTCGTTAACCTCGTGTCGATGTCCTTTTCGGTTGATGAGACGCTGCTTCCTAGGTAAGTGAATTTGTTTACTAGTTTAAGAGAGCTTCCGTCTAGAGTGGAGATGTCACCCGTTTGATTATGGCACATATATTCCGTTTTGTGTGCATTGGCATAGAGGCCTATGCCTGCGGCTGCTCGTTCCAAACTACGTAGTAGTGTGTCGGCTTGTTTGGGTGTATTTGCCAGTATCGCTATGTTATCGGCGTTGGTAATTGTTTTTGCAGGGTGCCTTCTGCTTCTTTTCTTTGTCAGCTCGAGCAGTCGTTTTTATTCAGCTATGATCACTGCAACTCGAAAAGTTCCTTCTTCTCCCTTCCTCTCGGTGGTGACTGGGTGTGTGTGAGAGCTGGCTGTTTCACACACGCCTGTCACAGCAGATAGGTCGTAGCAGACTGGGGTAGGACGGGTCGGGGCCTCCGGAACCTTTAACGCACCCGTTTTGACAACTGCCTTTTACTCTGCCCCCAAATCTCGTTTTATTATATAGAGATCTTGGAGAACAAATCAAAGATCCTCGAATGTTCGATGTCACTAGTGAAACACGTGATGATACATCTGTGGTTATTTTAAAATCACGTCTAACTTTGCAGGTCATTCTGCCCGCACGCACTAGTCTCGTGACTCCTTCACTGATTGACGACAGCGCCCGTCCGTAATATTACATGTCTATCTATTTGAATCTGTTCATTAACTATCTATCTCTCTATCTATTTATCTTGGCCTGTTCCTGTCTATGTGAGGGTAAGTGATATGACAAAGAAATATTTCTTTTTATTTATTTATTTTTTGATCATTTTCCGCACGCTTCAAGTGTAGGTCATCGTCAGGAGAAAAGATTTGTGGAAAAGGATTTAAAAATAATTTTTTAAAGGAATTAATACGCTATAAGTGAACGACGAAAAATAAACGCTAGACCGACCATATCCATTGGTTGAAATATATATATATATATATATATATATAGGTATTATTCGGTCAGGTTAAACCAGAGTTTGGAGTAATTCCCACAGGACAAGAAAATCATTCAAGAGCTGAACATTTAAATTTTCCTGGTAGAGAGCTCAATGTAATTTATTACAGAGCAATATTTCTTTAAGAAAAAAAACCAAAGACCGGTTAATTCAGGATTATAAATTTATTTCCATCTTATCCACATTCCCATTCATTTTTTCACATCTTGTCGGATTTACCAAATCTCCAATTTCTCCATATGTGTGTGTGTGAGTGTGTGTGTGTGTGTTTGCGAATTTCTCTATGGATAAAGAGTCTCTTTCTTACTTAAAAGTATAAACCTTTTCTTATTCTACGAGTGTTTCATTCTTTTTTAAATTTGTTTTTTTTTATATCGCTTCGATTGATTGCATTTTCCTTCAACGATTTAAATGGAGATAATTATTCTTAATTCGTGAGGAGGTGCCCGTGGTGTTTGAGGAGGTGCCCGTGGTGTAATTGTTATCGTCGTAGTAAATGAACACGGCGACACGAGTTCAAATCCTGGACGAAACTCATTGCATTTCACATAGCACTAATACCCTTGGGAAAGGTAGGAATCCAATTATTCTCCCTCCAGCTATGGGTAAATAGTAAGGCAGACTAGGTTCTTCTGCCTTGGTGAGGTAACTAGTCTAGGAGAAGGAAAACTCTGAATTCAAACCTGTTAAACTCCGCTTAAAAATTGACCTTGTGTCATATCCTGCCCGAGCGGAGGGGTTGGGTAAATAGGATTATTCTTAATTCGCAACCCCCAACATTTTTATTTATCGTGACTTTTCTTTTTTGATAGTCAGTTTCATCATCTACTATTATATAACGTGTACGCTGAGAGAAGCCCTCGGAGCGGATGACCTTGCGCCAAATTCGTACCAGGGTCACCCGCAACACTGTTCCTGGAAGCCAAGCGACCTTGAGCGAGGTCATTGGCGTGTAAATTCGAAGCACGTGGTCAAAAATGATTGTTCGCAGTGACGCACACACGTGAAATATTAAGTAACCGCGAAGTATCGTAAGAGCGAGGATAAACACATTATCTCTTGCTCCCCAACGCCGTTGAAGTATCCTTTGTTCTCCTGGTTTTTATGCAAAGACATACGTTGGAAGATAATCTGCGTAAAATAAAACATGTTGCATATTGACTTTTGACAGACACATCTGTTAGGAATTTCGTGAGCAGAATGCATCTGTGTAAACAAAGCACAGCTCACGTGGGTTGATAACCGGAAGAAATACTTTGGTGTTATGAAATTATACAAACACAGATATCAACAGATAAAACGGTTAGTCGCAGTAGCAGTAAGAAGGGCTGTCAAGTCAGAGAAGAAGCCGTCCTTGGCGACACCCGCAGGGGTGGAGGCAGTGGCCTCCGGCTGAGAAGCAGAAGAAGCACTGTGTGGGTCTCTGAATATGGTCAATATAGCAGTCTTCTCTCAGTCTTAGTTTAAGTCCTGAGTCTGAGTCCGAGTCTCTGTCTCTTTCTCCGTCTCTTCCTAGTAATTGAGAGAGAGAGAGAGTTACCCACCACACTCACTTCTGTACTCAATACAGTAGACCCTCCAACATTAGCTGGGTTTAGGAGTGCAGAATCCCCGCAAGAGAGAGAGAGAGAGAGAGAGAGAGAGAGAGAGAGAGAGATCTTTATAAAGAAAGTTTTATGGCCTCTTCATTTCTTTTTTCTTCATTACGACTATATAACTAATAAAAGATTATTTTCCAAATACAGCATCGACTTTCCTTCGATGACCAAAAATGAGACGAATCACTAACCGAAAATACAACACTGTGGTTCCCTGATACACTGGTTTGTATACTCCATCTCCTCGATATGTTGACAAAAACTTCTCTATCTCCTCACTGCTACTTATTTGCACTTTGCTAATTTCCTAAAGATTTTGCAGTTTGGGTTTCGGCCAGTTTCACGGTAGCAATTCCGATTTATTATTGATCTGTTTTTAATTAAAGAAAGCAAGAAAGAAATGCGATTCCATCAACACAATCTTCCGTTCCTCGTTGGAATTTTGGCAAGCAATGGCATTGCTGCCACCTCGTATGACTTTTCGTGAACACATCAAAGGGGTTGGAATTTCTTTTGAGACTGTGTCAGTCAAACTAAAACAGTTAAATCGCAAATTATATATATATATATATATATATATATAACTCTCTCCGTTGATCGCTAGCAATCAACATATCAATAATCACTGACTTTTGCACTATCTCTCTCTTTATATATATATATATATATATATATATATAGAGAGAGAGAGAAATAGAAACGTGTGTATATGTGCAGATTATTAGATTTAGGCAACAAAAGCAGTTATCTATCAATCTATCTATCTATCTCAGTCGATTCTAGTCTAGTCGACTGGTTCAGTATAATAAACCGACCGTATCTCTGTCCTGCATATGACACTAAACAGTCTGAGGGTAAGGCTACAATCAAGGAGCTTTTGGGAAAATAGAGTACCTCTTCATTGCCATTACTCCCAGATCCACTCAAACTCGCAGTAGTTGCACTTTTCAGGGTCTCATCTATGAGTCAAATAGAACTGTTTAAGCATTTAAATGTGTGCAAACAAGTGAATGATATTAAATTGAATTGTTAGTTTTAAATTAAAATGATTAAATCTATTTAACTTGGGTGCAAATAAAACTATTCGTGTTAGATAGCAATACTTGAAACCATTTTAGTGGGTGCGAACAAATGATTAATACTAAATCGAATTATTCATGTTGGATAGGAACACTTGAAACAATTCAACTGTGTGCAAATAAAACTATTACTATGAGCAATACTTAAAACTATTTAACTGTGTGCAAATAAGACTATTACTATGAGCAATACTTGAAACTATTTAACTGTGTGCAAATGAAACTATCACTATAAGCGATACTTGAAACTATTTAATTATGTGCAAAAAATAAGCTCTTGTTCGTTTAAAAATGTTATCGATAAACTATTTGTTAACGAATCATATATATTTATTATATATGTACAAGGAGGATTTGGTGTTAAATAACCAACAAGTCTTGTTACGCCATAAGTGTCACATATTGACCTTTGATAGTGGGGATTTCTAAACAGGATATTGCACTTGCGTCTAGGATAAACAAGGGGACAGGGGAAATAAATCACGTAAATTGAGAACCGAAAGGAAATGTGTGGGCGTTGAAAATATTACATAATGATAAGAGATTCGCAATCGATACGCTGACAGATTGATTCGGACAGGTGGTTAGTCGGGAGAAGCGAGCTGTTAGAACAGAAGCCTTTTTGGACACTGGCCCTAGGGGCCATTAGCCCAGCATTGAGAAATGCTCCTAATCAGTCCCATCAAACAAGTATTAGGTAGGGCTTTGAATATAGATCTATCACAACGTGGTGTAAATCTTAATGTCTGCCCATAACGCAGTGTCAATGATAGCAGTCGTTCATCACTTTGTCTCTCTGTCTTTCTATCTCTCTCACCTGGAATGTTTTGATCCTTTCGTGAAAATAAAGAAGGAAGGTATATATTTTCATAAACAAGTATTGTCGTTTATTCATTACAGCTATAAAATATCAGACATAACCGACCAACCAACCGACCGATTAACCAAAGTCGATTCGTCGTTTAGTGGTTTCTTTGTTTAATGACATGTCAACCTTCGAGAGTTATTTAATGCCAAAGCCATTCTGATTGATCAGTTATGCATATTTACCAACCCCTCCGCTCGGGCAGGATATGACACAAGGTCAATTTTTAAGCGGAGTTTAACAAGTTTTAATTCAGGGTTTTTCTTCTCCTAGACAAGGTGTCTCACCAAGGCTGAAGAAATCAGTCTGTCCTACTATTTACCCATAGCTGTAGGGAGAATAATTAGATTCATACTTTTTCCAAGGGTATTAGTGTTATGTGAAATGCAATCAGCCTCATCCAGGATTTGAACTCGTATCGCCGTGTCCATTTCCTACGACGATAACCATTACACCTCGGTTGATCAATTATGGGGTTATTCAATCCAAAGCTGGGGGGCAGGTTTCAAACCTTTCTCAAAAGTATTAGTCTGAAAATAAACGTAATAGCATGACTGAAATTCGAAGTCGCTTAATACAATATCACAACCCAGTATGTTAGCCACTGCGCTACAGGAATTCCCTTTCAATTCAATTCATTTTGGTTGATAGACAACACGACTGTCAGTTTCTTCAAAATTCGTGATGTATTCAATAAATATCAATACTGAGGCTGTCAAAGGACAACGTATTAAACATAAATTTTCTTCCAAGTTGTTCAGGATTGAATCCTCGTGTTGTCGCTGTTAATGTGCTAGACTGCGACATTGCTGTTAGCGAGTTCGAACTCCAGTCACGCAGTTATGTTCACTTCCAGAATAATACCTTTACGAAAGGTATTAACTCCTTGGTTTTCTCACTTATGTGTTAAGTAATACCAGTACTGTTCTTGTACAAATATGGCTTTGGCATTGAATAACTCACGAGAGTTGATATGCCATTAGAAATAAAGACACCAAATAGTTCCTTTGACCTTCACCATTTATTTCAGCAAGATTTCCCCTGTCAGAAGTACTCCCCAAACTCCTTTTTTTTGACATAGCATGAAGCTATACCGTTTCAATGTTTCATGGAAGTGCCCGTGGTGTAATGGTTTTCGTCGTAGGAAATGGACACGGCGACACGAGTTCAAATCCTGGACGTGACTGACTGCATTTCACATAGCACTAATACCCTTGGGGAAGGTATGAATCCAAATATTCTCTCTCCAGCTATGGGTAAATAGTAGGGCAGACTAGGTTCTTTAGCGTTGGTGAGGCAACTAGTTTAGGAGAATGAAAACCTGTTAAACTCTGCTTAAAAATTGACTTTGTGTCATATCCTGCCCGAGCGGAGGGGTTGGGTAAATATGTATACCGTTTCAATGTTCTCTATGTCCTTAAATTTTACCCTGAGATGAAATTTCAGTTCAGGAAACAAGTCAAGGCTACTCAGAGTTAGGTCTGGTTTGGTTTGGCTTGATTTTATGGAATAGCAATCATTGTAGGTTATTTAATGCCAACTCCTGTTTATACATATTAAATATATTTATAAACACATTTTATGTATAACATTCTTAAACAAGCCTGTGCTCTTTTTTGCACGCAGTTAAAGGGTTTCAAGTGTTGCTATATAACATCACAATTTAACATCAGTCATTTGTTTGCACACTGTTTATTCTACTTAACCAATAGATAGGACCCTATCAAGGTTAGAGTGGACCTGGGAGTAATGGCAATGAAAGGGTACTCCACATGCCACAAATCTCGAAGGCTGGAGCTTAGCCATCAGATAGTTTAGTGTCGTATCCAGGATACTCTTTAGGTGTGGCGTGTCACCCCTCTGCAGAGATGCAGCCTGTGTATTCTACAACTGGGCTAGGAGTTAGACCAGATGAGTATGAAGGGAATTATATTTAAAAAGTATTGGGACTGCTCTCAATTTTTTTCTCAAATTGGTACGGAATGGTTTGGATAGAAATCTTTGTTTGGTTTCTTTGTTTAATGGCATACTAACCTTCGTGGGTTATTCAGTGTCAAAACCATACTTATGGAAGAACAGGGAAGATACTGTTTATCCAATAACTAGGAGATTAGAGCATTTACACCTTTCTGACCTGACCGATAAAATGAATCGCAGTTTCTTCCAGGCAGCGGTCGTATCGATACTGCTGTATGGATGCACTACTTGGACGCTAACTAAACGGCTGGAGAAGAAGCTGAACAGCAATAACACAATAATGTTGCGAAGAATATTGAACAAGTTCTGGAGGCAACACCCCACACGGCACCAACTTTACGGCCACCTGCCTCCCATCACGAAAACTATCCAAGCTAGACGAACCAGACATACAGGACTGCTGGAGAAGCAGGGACGAGCTCATAAGTGATGTACTCCTATGGACCCCCACATATGGCCGATCAAAAGCAGAACGACCAGCGTGAACATACATACAGCAGCTATCAGAGGATACGGGATGTAGCTCTGAAGGCTTGCCGGAGGCGATGAACAATAGGGAGAAGTGGCGAGAGAGGGTCAGGGATATCCGTGCTAGCGGATTTGTTCGAAAGTGAATGTAATCGTGCGACTGAATTTCGAATTCATTTACTTCGAGGCTACAGGCTGGTACTCCCACAATTATATCACCGTGACTCCCCTAGACAGAAGTCTACACGTTAACACTTTATAATATGTCTTACATATATATATATTCATTACATACATGGTGCCTTCAATAAGTTTCTAGACTTTTTTGCACAGGCATTTAAAATTGTCATAGACTCTTGACAATTCAGCATGTTATTGCTATACATCTTATGAGATGACTGACCAACTTTTATGATTTCAGATTCAAATGAACAGCTACAGCAGCAATTGGAATAAACCCTACTAAAGCCTGGTTGTCACAGCTGGGGAATTTCAAAAATGCAATTTGACACTTTAGAAGAACGATATGCAATAACATTCTGTTTCAAAGTTGGAAAAAATGCCACAGAAATGTATGGAATGCTTCAGACTGCTTTTGGAGCATCTTGCATGAATCGAGCATCAGTTTTTGAATGGTATAAGAGATTCAAGGAAGGCAGGGAGTCTGTGAGGGATTATGAGAGGTGTGGCAGGAGTAAGGAAGTCAATACGCCAGAGTTGATTGGCCAAAGGGTTACGGCTAGGGTTACTATGTTGAGGTCTTAAGGGAGTTCAGGAAGAGATTCCTAGGGAAGAGACCAGCACTCTTCAAATCGGGTCAGTGGCATTTCCACCAGGAAAATGCACCAGTCCACAACTCCATCCTTGTTACGGACTTTTTGACCAAGATGGGCATCAAGACAGTTCCTTACCGTCCCTATAGTCCAGACGTTGGTCCCTGTGACTTTTGCTTATTCCCTAAGCTCAGAGGCTGTCGTTATGAGACAATTGAGGTGATGAAAGAGGCTGTGACGAAGGTCATTGACACGCTAACACAATAGGACTTCCATGGGGCCTTCCAGAAGTTGTTGGAATTGTACAACAAGTGCATTGCAGCTGGAGGAGATTACTTCGAAGGGGACTAGAGTTTCATGTGTGTACTATCAATAAAAGTGCCCATACATAAAAAGTCTGGAAACTTATTTAATGATCCTCGTATATATCGTCATTTTGGGTTTTAATCTAAAAAGTTAAGAACACATATCATCTTGATGCTTTTTGATCACACCTCCAACGAATCCAGTTACATGTATTTATACCTAGTAATTAGCAAGCACTCAAATACAATTCACTTACTTAAATCAAAGCACGCATGCGCGTCCTCACAAATACGCCCGCCCGCCCGCATCTATCACCACAGAAGCTCAAATATACAGACATGTCACATATACACAGCAGTTGGCGCATGCGTAAATCTAACAATTAATTTTAGCTTTCAATCAAACGGCTTATTTCCGTGTAACGCAGCTGTTTGTTCTTCCCACGCGATCATAACTCGTTCGTGTACCGCAAAAGAATAAAAAATAAAAAAAAATAAATAAAATGAAGATAGTGATCTGTTAGAATCGACACGTGAAAAAAAAAAAAAAACAACAACAAAAGATATTACAAAAAAAAAAAGAAAAAAAAGAAAAAAAAGAAAGTAAAACAAATAAACAAAAATCACGTTAGACATGGCGTCTCATTTTTGAAAAAAATCCGGTACACAAAACTTTCTAAGGATTAATAGTACACTCTTCTTCCCCTTCAACCCTAGCACATTGTCTGCCCTTGCCGACTCGACGTCTCCCTCCTTCGTCACTCTTTCTCCATCACAACACCTTTTTATTTATAGTACAGCACTCGCAATCTCCTTGAACCGCCCCCAAACATTTTCACTCCACACAAAACAATGTCTACCATTGTCGACACTCCATTTCTTCATTGAAACACATTCTCTCTCACCACTTTTATTTTTTCAACCATGTATTTACCAAAACACTCCACTATGAGCAGGATGTGACACAAGGTCAGCTTTTCAGCGGAGTAGAGCTGGTTTGAATAAAGAGTTTTCCTCCTTCAAGACTGGTTGTCTAACCAAGATTAAAGAACCCATTCTGCCCTACTATTTACGCACAGCTGGATGGAGAGCAAATGGATTCACGCTTTTCCAATGGGCATTAGTGCGAAGTGAAACGCAAATAGCTGCATCCAGAATTTGAAGCCGGGTCAATGATTCAATTTCCAACAACGATAACTGTTTCCCTGAGAGCACCTCTTGTATATCTACCAAAACATAACCTTCTCTTATATCAAATCACCTGCTGCCCAGTCGGCTGAGACTGTAGAATACACCGACTGCTTCTCTGCAGAGGGATAAAACCCCGCCAACGAGTGTCCTGTTTATGACACTAAACAATCTGAAGGTGAGGTTCCAGTAATGCAGGAGCTTTGGGGAATGCAGAGTATTTCTTCATGGCCATCGCTCCCAGGTCCACTCTGACCCGGAGTGGTAGCACCTGACAAGGTCCTATCTATGGATCAAATAAAACTAAACCATATACTTATACTAAACTGAATTGTTTGAAATAGAACTGTTTTGACATTTAACTGTGAGTAAACGAAAAACCATACTTATATTATACTGCATTGTTTGAAAAGAACCGTTTATATGTATAAAGAGGATTTGGTATTAAATAACCTACAATGGTTGATATGTCATAAAAACCCAACCAAACCAAATCATATATATTTAATATATATGTATAAAAAGGATTTAGCATTAAATAACCTAAAATGGTTGATTCCATTAAAAACCCAACCAAACCAAATCATATATATTTAATATATATGTATAAAGAGGATTTGACATTAAATAACCTACAATGGTTGATATGTCATAAAACCCAACCAAATCAAATCATATATATTTAATTTATATGTATAAAGAGGATTTGGCTTTAAATAACCTACAATGGTTGATATGCCATAAAACCCAACCCAACCAAATCATATATATT
>CAUZXS010001213.1:140000-152500 GCA_963585895.1 Sepioteuthis lessoniana | reverse complement strand
CGTAGATTCTTTGTATTCTTTTTTTAAAATAAATTTCTAAATTTTCCCTCGTGTAATTTTTTGTGGGTTTTATAGGAGTTCATATAACATCAAATCTATTCAGTATTCTGTCTTCTGAATATTCTTGTTGGTTTTAGTAATACTATCGTCTGACAGTTGTTTCTAAATGTTTCTGCGAAGTTCCAGATGTTCCAATCTATTTGTAACAATCTTTGGGACTATGCCAAGGTTTTTTCACTTCATAGTTTGATTAATTGCGAATATGAATAAAAAATCCTGTTGAGATCAATAAAAATAATTACTATTTTAATAAGAACTAGAGTGATCGACGATTGATCTTATCAATGAATGACTCACTATTGATTCAAGTGAACGTGTGGAAGAATTTTCTTGTGTAGCATATAGATTGCTTTATGTTGCTCAAGAAACCAGGAATTTTTTTTAAATTCTCAAAATCCCCCTAAGCAAATCCAGTTGTCCACTACAAGTCGGGGGCAAGAATGCTACAAAGGGTTTATAAAACAGAAATCTAAACTAAGACCCCTATTAACCTTGAAGTTCCCCTGTTATGAGTTAAATCATAGCACTACCGTCCTTCATTAGAAAAAGTATAATTCTTCAGATCCTTCCTAGTTAAATGGTACTGCTATTGTTCTTCTGCTAGGATGGCCTTGACATTAAATAACCCACAAAGATTGATGTGCCATAAAACAAAGAAAAGTCTGAACTCTCTTATGCTCCCAGCTATGGGTCAAATAGTATCACTGCTGTTCTTCTAAAAGGATGGCTTTGGCATTAAATAACCCACAAAGGTTGATAAGCCATTAAACAAAGAAACCAAGCCAAACCAAACCCAACATTGTTGTTCCAAATTTATTGCTGGGAAAATTTGGTTTGGTTTGGTTTTATTTCATATCAACTATTGTTGGTTATTTAATGCCAAATTCTGTTTTCATATATACATTAAATTTATGATTCGTAAGCATAGTAGATACACTCAGATAGATGATCAAACAGTTCTATTTCAAACAATTTAACTTAGTATAAGACAACAAAGTTAAATAGTTCCAAGTATTGCTCTGTATAACTAACAATTAAATCAAAAATCAGCCTTTTGTTTACACACATTTAAATGATCTAACAGTTCTATTTCTAACAATTCAATTTATTATAAGTCATTTGTTTTCACAGTTTGAATGTCAAATTGTTCTATTTGGCCCATAGATAGGACCATATCAAGTTCTGCTACTCTGGGACCTAGGAGCAATGGCGATGAAGGAGTACTCCGCATTCCTTAAAGCTCCTCACCATAAGATTGTTTTGTATCATTATCCAGGACACTCCTTGGTGGGTCTTACTCCTTTACGAAGATGCAGTCGGTGTATTCTTCAGCCCCCAGCCGACTGGACTAGTTGCAGGGAAGAAAACCTTTATGAGAGGAGGGAGGTTCATCCTATAAATAACTTTGAAGTGTAATGAATTGATTTGAGAGATTCCAAGACACAATGAAATAAGAACCGTTTACTTTCGTGGATTAAATAAAAGGTTCGGTTTGAAATTTCCTGAAGGTTACCGATAACAATAAAAGACATTTAAAGAAGACCAAAGAGTATGGCGGCCAAAACGTTGTGAGTATAACAACCCAGATTAAGATAATAGTATGAAACATGAAAATTAAATAAATCATAAAGCCTATTGAATAACATTTTTAAGATAATCAACTTAATTACGAATCAATGGCTTCTATTGGAAGCTATACATTGTTTCCACAGTTGCAAACAGTGTTGGAAGTTTTCAACTGACACTATCTTCAGTTGGTTCTTCGCAGCCTGTTGCACATTTTCGACAGTCTTCAAATAATGATCAGAGAGTTGGGTTTTGTTTTCTTAAAAAAGGAGATAGTTACGATTGATTGGTTTTAACGGCATGTCAACTCATCTTGGGTTATTTTGTAAACTCGAAGTAGGGCCCAGTTGGCTGGGGCTGTAGAATACACCGACTGGATATGGCACTAAACAATCTAATGTTTACAGAATGCGGAGTACCCCTCCATTGCAATCGCTTCCATGTCTACACTAGCCCCCGGCGGTATCTATGGGTCAATGGAACTGTTTGACATTTCAACTGTTAATTGTCTGAAATAATAAATGAATACAATACTTGAAACCATTTAATTATGTGCAAAAAATAAACTCACTTTCTTTTTTTAAAATGTAAATCTCTTCCATAGTTTGAATATCTGTTTAAATGCGTGTAAACAAATGATCGAAATTAAATTGTAACTGTTACATAGCAATACTTGAAACAATTTAACTGTGTGCAAATAAATGATTAAAAGTAAATAGAATGATTCGTATCTGATGGAAATAATTGAAATCATTTAACTGTGAAGAAAAATGAGCTCAGGTCGGTTTGAAAACGTTTTAATAGCAAAATATTTACAAATTATATGTATTTAATAAATAAATATAACCCTAACCCTTTGGCCAATCAACTCTGGTGTATTGACTTCCTTACTCCTCCCACGCCTCTCATCATCCCTCACAGACTCCCTGCCTTCCTTGAATCAAACAAACCGCAATGTTTGATATGCCATAAAACCAAACAAACCGATGAACAATAACCATTTAACTATCTAGGCGCCTTGAATGGGTGTAATGGTTAGCAAGGTAGACTAGCAAACCTTCACGAGTGGGTTTGAGTCTTGTTGGGTGCCCCATTCATGCGGCCTCGTGCCACACCCTAGCAAAAAGCTTAGTAAATTACAACCATTTAATAGTTAGCAAACAAATGGCTGTGTACCATAGCCATGATATGGCTATGTGTGAAACGTACATCGAATGTCCATAAAGATAGAATGTAACGTGATGGCCAAGGGATTTCGGTTCATGCCTTTGAGTTTAGTTAGACTGAGAACCTTTCGGCTCAGCACATGGGTTAGTTAGGTGCAACATTGAGGCAGGTGTTAATGCGGGCGCGCGCGGGCGGATGGAGGTGTCACTCAGATGTCACAATACTCCGAGACGAAACGGGGTGACAGGGTGCGGGTGACGTCACGCACCGGACGCGCGCTGGGGTTTGTGGAGAATTGGAAGAAAGTTAGAGAGTTGAGTACAAGACGCCAAACGAGAAGGATCGACTTTTGGAGCTCGCAGACGCGAGGCGAACTTGCGCCCTATGGGGACCGCTCGAGATGGGGGCCAAATGAATAAGACAGCATAGAAGATTATGTCTCTCCTCCTTACGTCGAAACCTTTAACTCAAAGTTAATAAAAAGGTTTCGTACCTGAACGAGAAGTTGTTACGTGTTTTCGAATTACATAGCGTTAATTGTGAATATGGTACAAGAACACTGGAATCTCGAAACACGAAAAACACTTGACGACTTCTTTGTTCAGGTACGAAACTTTTTATTACCTTTGAGTTTAAAGGTTTTTCGACATGATTGCTCCACTCACCCTTGATAGTACTTTATAATGCTGAGTGTTAAGCAAGGAGGTATCAAGTATAACTTTTTGAGTCTTTGGTATGACTCATCCGGGGATTGAAGCCCGGTCTTCTGGGCTATTGGTGGACACTCTACCCTACGCGTGTGTGTGAAGGCGCATTGCGAAAAGGTGTTAGAAAATGGACCCGGCAAACTGAGTTCAAATCTTGGACAAGGATAGTTGCATTTCACTATCTGACACAACCGACTCATGAAATATTCAGAATGGACGTGGTATGTAGAGGAATCCATTTGTGCTGCGTATTTTGTTGAATGTTTCAAATCTAAGTAGAATATGTGGTCGACATAAAAATATTCAATCATTGTTGGTAGTAGAATGGTACTTGGTTTGGTTTAATGGCATACCAACTCCCGCGGGTAATTTAAAGCAGAGTGGAATAAGAAATTTAATTTCTTCAATGTTCTCTCTCTAGCGACGAAATAATCACACTGTTTACGTAATACCCAGTAAAGTCCTCTCAAATTGGTGACCATTCTTATTCGAAGTTAGATCAATCAGGTCATGAAATATTCAAAATGGCTGAGAATAAGGCAGATTCTATTTGTGCTGTATATTTATGGGAGATTTTGAATATAAGTAGGGTCTTTGTTTGAAATCAGGGACACAATTTCATCGGGGAATAATTATGTTTAGGGTTATTTTATACCTAGAGGTTAAAGGAATCACGAAAAATATACATTTATTGTTACATTTTAGGTGTCGTTGTTAAAAAGATTTTTTTTTAAAATACGAAATGTAGTTCCTTCTCTAGCTATCAAATAACCACTACGTATACATGTTGTATACTCACATAATAAATATGCTTATATACACATATACATATATATGCTGAATGAATCACAACGACACAATGATAAAGGACGAGCGAAGACTTCTTTAGAAAAATATGTACCTCTCACTTTATTGTAAGGGTTCGAAAAGGTTATTCAAGGTTTTATGGTGAGAGGGAGTTGGAGACCGAACAGAACTGCAATATATTGACCCCCCACTCTTATGGCCGCCAGCGTTGTGTCTTTCTCGTTCTCCTGGGCTGCTCAACCGGAGGCCCAGGAGCCCATCTCTCTGCTGGAAGATGGCTTTCTTTGCTGCATCTTATCAGCAGCTTCTCTGGACCCCAACTCAATCGGGGGCCCCGAGGCCCCCTTCGGCCTGGTGTGGCTTTCCCTACCACATCTCGTCTCTTACTTCAACTGTCTGACTTTTTGTCTTGACCGAGTTATATATTAGTTCAACGCCCACTCAATCGCCCACTCAATCTTTGGAATGGCATGTTTGATCGTCATCAAGCGGAAATAACTGTCATGCAGTTCAGAGGTCACTCTCTTCCGATGTATCAGTCTATGAGTGTACCATGGGATTTTTTACCTTGTCCCATTTCGTCAGCCAAGCACGCCTACGCGATTTCCTCTCATTTACTGTCCATTGGAATGTGTCACTTCCTTCCGGTGTATCACCTTGGAATGGCAATTTTGGCCGGGTCGAAGGTCAAAATACAATATACACACATACGGTAATGTTCCCTCTCTAATTGGTGGCCAAGTTCCTCTAACGTAAATTTATACATATATATTAAATATATTATTGATTTGTAAATACATTTTGTGGATAATATTTTCAAATGAGCCTGATCTGATTTTTTAACACTTTGTTAAATAGTTTCAAGCAGTGATATTTTATCCTCATCATCATGTCGCGCTATCAGCACGGATATCCCTGACGCTCTCTGGCCACCCCTCCCTATCGTCCATTGTTTCCGGCAGGTTTTCCGAGTTACATCCCGTATCAGCACAGAGCTGCTGTATGTACGTTCAAGCTGGTCGTCCTGCCCTTGCACATCCATGTGATGGGGTCCATAGGAGTACATCACTTATGAGCACGTCCCTACTTCTCCAGCAGAGTCCCGCATGTCTGGTTCGTCTAATTTTGATAGTTTTCGTGATGGGTGGTAGCTGGCTGTACAGCTGCTGCTATGTGGGGTGCTGTCTCCAGGACTTGTTCAATATTGCTCGCAGCATTCTTGTGTAGTTGCCGTCAAGCTTTTTCTCCATACGTTTAATTAGCGTCCATGTCCATGTAATGCATTCATATAGCAGTATCGACACGATCACTGCCTGGAAGAAACTGCGTTTCATTTTACCGATCAGGTCTGACTTCCATATGAACGATTGGCTATTGATAGCTATCCATGCCTTTGCTGGTCGCGTGTCGATGTCTGTCTCGATATTTAAAACTTATAATTCTATTCGATATTACTCATTTGTTTACACATAGTGAAGTGGTTACCAGTATTGCTATTTAACACTAATTATTTAATTCAACATTATTCATTTATGTGCACACAGTTAAATGCTTCCAAATTTTGCTATCACTAACAATTTCCTTAAACATCAAACATTTATTTACACACAGTTAAATGATCTTACAGTTCTATTAATAAAAATTTAATTTCGCATAAATCATTTGTTTGTTTACAGTTTAAATGTCAAACAGTTCTATTTGACCCATAGATTGGACGCTGTCAGGTGATACCACTCCGAACCAGAATGGACATGGGGGCGATAGCAATGAAGGCGTACTCCACATTCCCTAAGGCTCCAAAATTACTGGAGCCTCACCATCAGATTTTTTAGTGTCATTTTTCGGACACTCTTTGAGTGGAGGGCTCTTACCCCTCTGCAGAGATTCAGTCGGTGTATTCGACAGCCCCTACCGACTGGGATAAATTATTTCTCGATATAAATAATGGTATCGAATATATCTATTTCAAAAATAATTTTTAAACATCTATTTGACCCATTGGTGGGATTCTAACTGGTATTACCATTCCTAGTCAGAGTGGACCTGGGAGTAATGGCAATGAAAGAAATGGCACCTCTATCAGATGCAGTTCTGTATCATACACAAGACCCCACCTTTTGAGCTTTTCCCCCCTCTTTAGAGGATGTAGTTAGCATATTCCTAGATCCACCGACAAGTCGGTGTGACATCAGTTTCTAAAAGAGAAGTTTTGTTTGATTTGAAAGAGAACATCATTCATAGTAAACTTGTTCTGTCTAAAAGTGAACTTTAGTCATAATTCAAGAGTAGATTTTGTTCTAAGTATAAAACTGATTTTTTTCATCGTCTGAAACCGAACGGAAAAAAGTTGAAGAAACGCTATAGACATGTTTTCTGCTCATTTGTTCAGAAGCAGACATTCTCGAGTTGGCAATATCCGACTAATATTTCTACTTAACATCCACACTTATAAATAAAACAACTTAGGCGCATATATATATATATATATATATATATATATATATATATATATGAAGATAAAGAAATCAGGCGATAAATGAGGAAGAAGAAAAATAAGTTTTTTTTGTCTTTTTTTGTTCTTAAATTGCGATAAAGTCAAAGTATCGATAAATAAGAAAATGTTTGCTACGATATCTGAAAATAATAGGTTATCCGAATAAGCTGCTAATAAGATTCACTGAAACGATGAAAACGAAATGGCGATGTTTCAAGGAACAGAAAAAAATGAGATCGTCACTGAAGATTAACACTTGGTATTTTAGAGGGTATATATCTTAAAAAAAAGAAAGAAAGGAAGAAAGAAAGAAAAAGAAAGTAAGAAATTGATGAAAATGCAAGCTTTTATAGCTTGACTGTTTTTATCTTCTTGGACGACTTTATCGAAAACTAAATTAGTTATTTCTCGTGGCAAAAATATATAATAAAAGAAATAAAAAAAAAGGAACTTGTTTTTTTTATTAATTTGTAGAATTTGTGATCTAAGATAATTTTTGGAGTAAGATACTTCGATGCAATTTTTGTACTTGTAAAATATGAATTAATATTTTCGACAAGGATGATGCTTCGTTTAGAATATGTTACATGGGATAACGATATTGTACACACACACACACACACATATATATATATATATATATATATATATATATACATATTTACCAACCCCTCCACTTGGTCATGATATGACACAAGGTTAATTTTTAAGCGGAGTTTAACAGGTTTGAATTCAGAGTTTTCCTTCTCCTGGACTAGTTGCCTCACCAAGGCTGAAGAACCTAGTCTGCCCTACTATTTACCCATAGCTGGGAGGGAGAATAATTGGATTCATACTTTTCCCAAGGCTATTAGTGCTATGTGAAATGCAATCAGTATCGTCCAGGATTTGAACTCGTGTCACCGTGTCCATTTCCCACGACGATAACCATTACACAACAGACACCTCCATATAGTAACCCTAACCCTTTGGCCAATCAACCCTGGTCTATTGACTTTCTTACTCCCCTCACACCTCTCATCATCCCTCATAGACTCCCTGCCTACCTTGAATCTCTTATGCCACTCAAAAACTGATACTCGATTCATGCAAGATGCTCCAAAAGCAGTCTGAAGCGTTCCATACGTTTCTGTGGGATTTTTTCTAAGTTTAAAACAGAATTTTATTGCATATCATTCTTCTAAAGTGTCAGACTGCATTTTTGAAATTCCCCAGCTGTGACAATCTGGTTTTAGTAGGGTGTATTCAAATTGCTGCTGTAGCTGTTCATTTGAAGCTGAAATCATAAAAATTGGTCAGTCATCTTATAAGATGTACAGCAATAACATACTGAATTGTCAAGAGTCTACAACAATTTCAAATGCCCATACGAAAAAAATGTCTAGAAACTTATCGTATGCACCTCTTATATATATATATATAATCATGCGCTGCCTGTACGGATTTCCCTCGCGCTCTCTCGTTATTAGTCTCAATCGTCTATCGCTTCCGACAGGTCTTCTAGACTACATTCAGTGTCTTTACAGAGCTGTTGTGGATAGATTCTAGTTGGTTGTCCAACGCTGACACGTCTGTGTGAAGGGGTCTATAGGAGAACGTCGTACTTCTCTAGCAATGTTCCACATGTCTTGTCCATCTTATTTGGATAGTTTTAGAGATGAGAGGTTGGTGGCTGTTCAGCAGCTATTTTGTGGGATGTTGCTTCCAGGATTTGTTCAATATAGCTCGTAGCATTCTCGTGCAATTCCCGTCTAGCTTTTTCTCCATACGTTTAGTTAGCGTCCACGTGGTTCATCCATATCATAGTATGAACACGACTGCGGCTATGAAAATATTGTGTTTTATTTCATCTGATAGATCTGACTTCTATATGATCGACAAGCTATCGATTGCTGTTCATGCCTTTGCTAGTCGCTTATTGATATCATTTTCAATAGATTAGACGCTGGTTCCGTTGAACGTGTCTACTCATTTTAGCAAGCAACCATTTAGTGTAGAGATGTTTCCTTTTTGATTAAAATACACATACTCCATTTTGTCTGCATTGACATGAAGCCCAAATGCCACCTGCTGCCGGCTCCAGACTATGCAGTAGGGATTCGCCTGGGTAGGTGTATTTGCCAGAAGCGCTATGTCATCAGCGTAGTCTGCGTCTGTAATAGTTTGTGCAGGGTATCATCTACTTTTTGGCTTTTTTTTTTTAGCATAAAACCATATTCTTTCATAGATCTATGGACGTTCAAAGTCGGTAGTCTAAGCAGATTATGAACAGATATGGGGCTAATGTATCTCTTTGCAGAGCACCAACTACAGTGCCAGAGAAATCTGTCTCTCCATCCGGTTAGCGAACTTTCGTGTTTTTATAGAGCAACATTATGGCTGCGACAGTTTCTTTAGGGAGACCATAGGCTAGAAGTATTTGCAATGCCTTGGAGAAATCTACAAATAAGAGTATATATATATATAT
Organism: Sepioteuthis lessoniana; assembly: GCA_963585895.1. Lineage (NCBI taxonomy): Eukaryota > Metazoa > Mollusca > Cephalopoda > Myopsida > Loliginidae > Sepioteuthis > Sepioteuthis lessoniana. The sequence goes on along the minus strand of CAUZXS010001213.1, from coordinate 143,232 downwards.
ATCATCAATATATACACACACACACACACACACACACACATATATATATATATATATATATATATATATATATTGCTTAGAATATTCGGACTATTGACCTCATCTTTATTGTAATACTCTCAACATTTCGGCCGATATGTTCCTCGGTCTTCTTCTGGTGTTTCAAGTCGAACTCGAGAGCTCGCACAAAACCTCGCATTGAACACTTGATTTAATCCACAGGGGTAGACAGTATCAATTCTGTCAACCATGACCGGGCAGAAGTGTTGAGGTATGTGAGTATAACATAACGATAAGGTCAATAGTTCGAATATTCTAAGTCATAAAATCATCAATATTCATCTAAAAAACTTACACAAATAATATATAGAAGAAAATAATGGATTGTAATCCGAGAGTTTGTGAAGAAAAATTGGTAACAAGTAATCCAAATAGAAAGTGGAGATTCATTGAGAAACAAAATCGACACTATAGCGTTTCGGTTCTGCTGAACCATCATCAGGGCTATGAAGGGTTATATCATCCCTCACAGACTCCCTGGCTTCCTTGAATCTCTTATACCACTCAAAAACTGATGTTCGATTCATGCAAGATGGTTGAAAAGCAGTCTGAAGCATTCCATACGTTTCTGTGGGATTTTTTCCAAGTTTAAAACAGAATTTTATTGCATATCGTTCTTCTAAAGTGTCAGATTGCATTTTTGAAAGTTACCAGCTGTGACAATCAGGATTTAGTAGGGTGTACTCCAATTCTTGCTGTAGCAGTTGATTTGAACCTGAAATCATAAAAGTTGGTCAATCATCCCATAAGATGTATAGCAATAACATACTGAATTTTCAAGAGTCTACGACAATTTTAAATGCCTGTGCAAAAAAGTCTGGAAACTTATTGAAGGCACAACATATATATATATATATATATATATATCGTTACCACATGAAAAATATCGTATATGTAATATAGTATTTACGATTTCATATAATTTAGAATAGCTCTAACTAGAGCATACATCGTAAGTTCTAAAAAAGGACTTTGTTTTTCTTAGTCATGAACAGCCTTGGTTTATAACTTGTTATTGTTTACTTGTCATAAAGTTCTCTGACGAGATATGACCGAAAAAAAAGGTCTCTCTTTAGATCTTACGATGTATGCTATACTAAAAGCTAGTCTAAAATTTTGCCCGGACCATAGGATATTTATAAATTTCATATACAGGGTGGAACGATAGAATTGTCGTCCTAAAGAAAACAACACTACAGCTTTATTTAAAAAAATTTATTTAAAAAATCAATTCAGGTAACTTGATTATGTAGTAGAGCTGACATCTATTCAATGTAGCTGCCTTCAATCTCAATCACTGCCTCGATACAGATCCGGAACTGGGAGCATGCCTTTTCCACAAGCGCCGGCGGGAGCCCGGCGAATACTCGGCGGATGGCGGCGATCAGGCTGGCTTTGGAGTTGTGAGAGGTCATGTTGGTGATGTTCTCAACGTATGACCAAACGAAGTAGTCCAGCGGGTTCAGGTCGGGGGAGGAGGGGGCCAGTGAGAAAGGGTTACAAAGTCGTAGCACTCCTTCTGAAGCCAAGCCTGGGTCTCTTTAGACTTGTGGACCGGCGCCGAGCCCTGCTGCTACACCCAGGGTCTGCCACCGGCCACCTGATTGCACCAGGGGATCACCACACTCTTCAGAACATCCAGGTACACTTTGGTGTTGACTTTCAAGCCGACTTCGAAGATGTGAGGTGGCATGATGTGGTCCTCATTTGAAACCACACCAAAGACCATAACCGTAGCCGGAAACTTTGTTTTCTTCACCCTGGGCACGTTCCTATTATTCGTGGCAATCTAGATTTGCATTTTGAGGGTGCTGGCAATGGTCCTATTGTCATAACTTGGATCGGTAGAGTGCATGACTTGTACAGCGGCGCATCTCCGATTTCGCTCGTTGAACATTGTGTCCCTTTCAGACATGATAGAAGGCTCCTATCGCTCTTGGGATTTGTACACAACTGGCCAATTAGTAGATGGTCTGCAACAAAAAAAAAAGAAGAAAAAAGAAAACCGTTTCCATTAAACGGAAATGGAATCATGTCGTCTTTTCTAGGGTGACATTTTTATCGTTCCACCCTGTATATATTATCATAAGTTTAATGAATTGCAATAATTCAGTAAAGGGGTTTCCACGCGTATTAAGGTTTTCTTTACTAAACAAGTCCTCCAACGCTTGTGATCAAAGTTCACATAGGCGTGCTTCGACCAGTTACTGGAGCTCTATCCCGATACAACTCGCATAGCTGCTGATTGTCTGAGGGTTCGAGAGTCTCCGTATCCCAGCTTCGTGTGTTATTTTTATGGCCTCTCCGACACGTAAATCTCTTTCCATGGTCAGGTTTCCTTACTCACACCCCGGAAGAAGTAAGGAAGTCATCAACGGTCAACCAAACTAAATGGATGTTTTTTTTGCTTTTTTTTTTGCACATTAATTTTCGTGGGTTATTTAAGGCCAAAACTGTCCTTGTCGAAGAATAGCAGTGGTACTATTCAACCCATAAATTAAGGGAGAAGAGGGTTCATGCGTTTTCTATGGGTATTAGTCCAAAGTGAAGATAATAGCGCGACTTGACTTCGAACTCGTTTACAACTGGCACGTTAGCAACTACACTATGAGGCCTCTCCTGAACTGTAAAGATGATATACGTTCGTATATGGATGAGAGGTATAAGATAGATAGATAGATGCTGTAGATAGTGCGAGCACTCTACTTATTTCTCTCTCTCTCTCTCTCTATATATATATATATATAGGAAGTTAAGGTTGTGTACGTTCAATAATGAGTTATATATATATATATATATATATATATATATATATATATATATCGTAATCTCCTCTAATACGAACGTATCCAACCTGCGAGTGAACTCTCTCTTCTTTCTTTCTTTCTTTCTTTCTTTCTTTCTTTCTAATATATATATATATGTATATATATTGTCATCCACAGACAGACCGTTTCGTTGTATAAACAACTCTTCTGTGTGACGCGTAGGACGCTTGAAGCTTGGATCGAAACCCGCCCAATTTTATGTTAAATTTAGTATCATACCGCGCAGCCAGCAAGCGAACCACGGCAGTTCGGGAATTATAAGGTATTATGTTGTAGCTTACGTCTGTTTCCATTTTTGCCTTACCGGATTTCAGAGTGCTAAATTCCTTCGAAGAGCTTTGCAT
>CAUZXS010001213.1:115000-137500 GCA_963585895.1 Sepioteuthis lessoniana | reverse complement strand
TCAAATTGTTTCAGCGAAGCCAACACAACCAAGAATACTTGCTTTCACATGTCAGACAACTCCTTACAGCATCAAAGATCGACTCATACATGCATAGGGCAGCCACATCATATGTGAGATACCGTGCTCACATACATATACATGTTTCAGAGACGTACACACACACACACACACACACACACACACACACACACATATACACTGGAGACCTAAAGAGACATTTATAACACACTGAGAAACCCGTCGTCTTTTGATCTCACGGTCAAGTCTTATCATTCCGAATTCATCCTCAAAAACTTTTCCCTCTTTTGTCGCTTCTAACCAAGCGAAACAATCTTACGTTTGAAGTCTCGTTGTGCTGGGTCTCTATTTAAAGTTGGTCGATGAATCACGAGACCAAGATCTGAGAATAGTGACGAACAGACATATGTACTTTGTTGTTTAGGTCAAGGAGTGAATCAAAGGGGGTGGAAAAATAGTCATGTGCGCGGCCGAGGAAGCATGAAGAGGTCTGTCTTGAAGCAACCGGGATATGTTGATTCTTAAATGATGAAGACGCAGTCGTCACACTAGCGTAGAATAGATTAGGCATTTCCATTTTCCTCCAATTTTAAACGGTCTGATTTTTTCTTTCTCTCGTTGGCTTAGTAACAACATATTTTTAAACGAAATTTCTTGTTACTTCTTTTTATATATTTCGCTTAAGGAGAGTTGTGTATATTCTTTAAAGAAGGTTTCAAATATTCTATCAATACTCGTGGAAATCTAAATACAAGGAGCACACAATAGGTTTCCAGACTTTTTTCGTATGGGCACTTTTATTGATAGTACACACATGAAACTCTAGTCCCCTTCGAAGGAATCTCTCCCCAGTTGCAATGCACTTGTTGTACCGTTCAAACAACTTCGGCAAGGCCCCATGGAAGTCCTCTTGTGTGAGCGTGTCAATGACCTTCGTCACAGCCTCTTTCATCTCCTCAATTGTCTCATAACAACAGCCTCTGAGCTTAGGGAATAAGCAAAAGCAAGGTCTGGACTATAGGGAGGGTGAGAAACTGTCTTGATGCCCATCTTGGTCAAATAGTCTGTGACAAGGATGGAGTTGTGGACTGGCACATTGTCCTGGTGGAATGCCACTGACCTGATTCGAAGAGTGCTGGCCTCTTCCGATGGAATCTCTTCCTGAACTCCCTTAAAACATCAACATAGTATTCCTTGTGGACTGTCAGTCCAGTGGGAACCTAACTCTGGTGTATTGACTTCCTTACTCCTCCCACAGCTCTCATCATCTCTCACAGACTCCCTGCCTTCCTTGAATCTTTTATGCTACTCAAAAACTGATGCTCAATTCATGCAAGATGGTCGAAAAGCAGTCTGAAGCATTCCATACGTTTCTGTGGCATTTTTTCCCAAGTTTAAATTTTATTGCATATCGTTCTTGTAAAGTGTCCTCACGTCCAGATTGCATTTTTGAAATTCACCAACTTTAGTAGGGTGTATTCCAATTTCTACTGTAGCTGTTCATTTGAACCAGTAATCATAAAAATTGGTCAGTCATCTCATAAGATGTGTAGCAATAACATAGTGAATTTTCAAGAGTCTACGACATTTTTAAATGCCTGTACAAAAAAGGTCTGGAAACTTATTGAAGGCAATAGTATTAAAGTATATTAAAAATACAGGGGATTTAAAAAATGTCAACACTCTCATGGGAGTATTTTTATGATATAATTTCAGTCATCACGTGACCACTATTCGAGTCATCACATTTTCGGAATCTCCTCCTGGTAATTAAAAAATGTTGATAATTCTTTGAAATACAGGCCCATTGGCCTTGTGGGTAGAGCATTCGCCAATGGCTTTCAATCCCCGATCCGGTCATACCAAAGACTAAAAAAATGGTACTTGATGCCTCCTTGCTTAACACTCAGTATTATAAGGTACGGATAAAGGGTAAAGTGGAGCAATCCAGGGAAAGGAATAGCACCCTTCCCTACACCCCAGCGAGGTAATTAATCAAAAGGAAACTTTAGGTTGCCCTCGACTAAGGGAGACAACTTTACTTTTATATTTGATTTGGTTTCTATGTCTAATGCAAAAACAAGCTTCGTGAAGTATTGAATGCCAAGGCCATCTTTATAGAACAGTTGTGGAAATATTTAACCGATTTCTGGCGGATTTGAGGGTTCATGCCTTTCTCAAGGGTGTTGGCCCAAAAGTGAACGTAATAGCGTGATTAGAGTTCGAACTCGCTTACTACGATGTCGTAGTCCGGCACGTTTGCCACTACACCACAAGGACGACTCCCGGAAGTATCTTTATTAGTAAAACAGAACGGATATTACAGAGACCGTTTTGGGAAGATTCCAAAAATGTATTGACCCGGAGGGTGAAACGATGGCGACTTTGAAATCATGATATAATAAAGGAACGCTCCGAGAAATATTTTCGTTTATCAGGCCCGGTCTGCTGGGGCTATAGAATACATTGTCCGAATCTCTGTAGAGGGGTAAGACCCCCACCAACCAGTGTCTTGGATATGACACTTAACAATCTGATCGTAAGGGTCCTATAATGCTGGAGCTTTTGGGAATGCGGAGTACCTCTTTATTGCCATCACTCCCAGGTCCACTCTGGTTCAGAGAGGTAGCGCCTGCTAGAGTTCAATCTATGGGTTAAATAGAACTGTTTGACTTTTAAACTGAGTGCAAGGAAATTACTTATTCTAAATTAAATTGCTAGAAAATGAACACTTTAAATGATTGATGTTTAATTGAATTGTTATTGGTATATAGCAATACTTGGAACCGTTTAACTTTGTTGTTTTATGCTAAATTGAATTGCTTGAAATAGAACTATGAGAATTTAACCGTATGTGTAAATAAATGGTTGATATTTAACTGAATTGTTAGTGATACAGAACAATATTTGGAACCAATCAATTTTCTTGTTTTATGCTAAATTGAATTGTTTGAAATAGAACTGTATGAGAATTTAACCGTATGTGTAAATAAATAGTTGATATTTAATTGAATTGTTAGTGATACAGAACAATATTTGGAACCAATCAATTTTCTTGTTTTATGCTAAATTGAATTGTTTGAAATAGAACTGAATGAACATTTAACCGTATGTGTAAATAAATAGTTGATATTTAATTGAATTGTTAGTGATACAGAACAATATTTGGAACCAATCAATTTTCTTGTTTTATGCTAAATTGAATTGTTTGAAATAGAACTGTATGAGAATTTAACCATATGTGTAAATAAATAGTTGATATTTAATTGAATTGTTAGTGATACAGAACAATATTTGGAACCAATCAATTTTCTTGTTTTATGCTAATTTGAATTGTTTGAATTAGAACTGAATGAACATTTAACCGTATGTGTAAATAAATGGTTGATATTTAATTGAATTGTTAGTGATACAGAACAATATTTGGAACCAATCAATTTTCTTGTTTTATGCTAATTTGAATTGTTTAAATTAGAACTGAATGAACATTTAACCGTATGTGTAAATAAATGGTTGATATTTAATTGAATTGTTAGTGATACAGAACAATATTTGGAACCAATCAATTTTCTTGTTTTATGCTAAATTGAATTGTTTGAAATAGAACTGTATGAGAATTTAACCATATGTGTAAATAAATAGTTGATATTTAATTGAATTGTTAGTGATACAGAACAATATTTGGAACCAATCAATTTTCTTGTTTTATGCTAAATTGAATTGTTTGAAATAGAACTGTATGAGTATTTAACCATATGTGTAAATAAATAGTTGATATTTAATTGAATTGTTAGTGATACAGAACAATATTTGGAACCAATCAATTTTCTTGTTTTATGCTAATTTGAATTGTTTAAATTAGAACTGAATGAACATTTAACCGTATGTGTAAATAAATAGTTGATATTTAATTGAATTGTTAGTGATACAGAACAATATTTGGAACCGTTTAACTGTTTTGTTTTATGCTAACTTGAATTGTTTGAAATAGAACTGAATTAACATTTAACCGTATGTGTAAATACATGGTTGATATTTAATTGAATTGTTAGTGATACAGAACAATATTTGGAACCGTTTAAGTATACGAAAAACGAATGAGCAATATTTAATAGAATAATTTGCGTTAAATAGCAATACATGTAGCAACATTATTAGGTGCAAAATGCGAAATTGAATAATTTGAAGTAGAACTGTTTGATCATTTAACTGTGTGTAAAAAAATGACTGATGTTAGTGATACATAGGAATACTTGAAACTGTTCAATTTTGCTGTTTATGTTTACATATCATATATATTTAGTGTATACGAATAAAACCGGATTTGGCAGAAAATAACCTACAGTGGTTGACATGCCATGAAACAAAACCAAACCAGTTTTTAAAATCCCCATTTTTATTTCACAGACCTTGAAGGTTTAGTAAATATATATATTTTAATGATATTTCTTTCTATCTATCTTACTCAAATTATTGATTTTAACGGCATAGCAATCTGCATAGAGTCATTTTATTCATAGTAGTTAGGGAATCGCATTTCTGGAGCCTTACCATCAGATTGTTTAGTGTCATATCTAGGACACTCGTTGGTGGGGAGTTTTTCCTCTCTGCAGAGATGCAGTTGGTGTATTCTATAGCCCCAACCGACTGGGCTATCAAGAATTTTGAGTTTTCATATTTGAGAATTATCTAAAAACCTAATTAATACTGTTTAATTAAAGGTGAATAATTATTTGAATAAAACTATTTCTTCATTTTTTTTAGAGCTTGGATGTTCAAATCTCGTATGATTAATTAATTTGTTGATTAACCTTACTGATTATTGTTTATTGCAAGAGAATCCTTTGTTAGAGGTTCCTTCTTTGTCCATGAGAAAGAAAAGATTTTTTCGACATAAAACCTTCTGGGTTCAGTAAATATCTATACTAAATTTGATAACCCTACATCAAAACATTTTACCCTTAATAGAGAGTAAACAAATTCTCCCCGTTCATTGATATGGATTTATGAGTGGAGGACATAATGAGTTTATATATATATATATATATATATATATATATATATACAAAACTAAATATGCACTAATAAATCTATACAGTTAAAACTAAACATTTGTTTTATATGGATACACACACACACGCATTCGTATATATGAGTTACATATGATTGTTGTATAGCCATGAACAACTTTACATACACATATGCACGCAGAAACATATTCAACACAATAAAAGCGAGCGGATACAATTCTTTAGAAAAATATACCTCTCACTTTATTGAAGCGGTTGTGTGTGAGAGGGAGTTGGAGACCGAACAAAGACTGCAACATATTGACCCCCCCAATTCTTCTGGCTATCACAGCCTTTCTTTCCCATTCTTCTGGGTTATTCGACCGGGAGCCTGGGGGCCCAGCCTTTGCTGGGACATGGTTCTCATTCCAGCATCTTCTCTCCAACTGATCTGAACTTCCTGTCGCCGGGGTTATATTATAATTTGACGTCCACCTACTTCCTACGAGCGTCACAATTCGCACTCAATTCAACCCCTCGATAGTCAAGGTCGCTCCCTGATATCTTCGACCGGATGCACCTGCTATTTACACAGGTGAATTTCTTCATTGGACAGCTTGGCTGGGGTCAATATGCAACATGAGTTCTTAAGACAAACACATACGCTTTCATAAAGCAACAAAAATTTATGTATATGGTATGATAAAACCTGGGTTCATATTGTGAAGAAAGATTTTAATGGATTTCATGTACTTTAAGAAAATATTTTGAATATATGGACGACCACACGCAGCCATCTCCTCTCTCACTCTCTCTCTCTCTTTCTCCCTCTCTCTGTATATATATATATATATAGAGAGAGAGATATTATCGCCAATAAATAAGTTGAACCCTTTTAATTTTTTATGGAATGTTAATGTTCCCATTCAAATATACCAGAATTTTATTATTTCTTGTGAAACATTCTATCATGATCAATATTATTAGGTACTATTTATTGCCAAACTCTCTTGCGTCAAAGTTTTGTGGTTATAAATAAAATAGGCAAAATTGAACACACACACACACACACACACACACACATATATATATATATATATATATATATATATATATATATATATCAAGAAGCGAGTAGTGTGGTGTCATGGTTAGCGATCCTCAGAGGTGCTTCTTGATATAGGCTCAGCTTAATAAATATCAGTAAGTCGATTACCTGATATTGTTTTTAACTTGATTTTATTATGAAAAATGTTTGATATATTTATTTAATATTATTATTCGGTGAGAACAGATACATACAAAAAGGACACAGTACAATAAGTTACATACAAAAAGGACACAGTACAATAAGTTACAAACAAAAAGGACACAGTACAATAAGTTACAAACAATTAACAAGAGAATTCACAAGTTATTGAGGAGTATTAATCAGTTTATTAAAACAATGGTATTTGTCCTCCATCCCACCAAGCGGACGAGTGTGGCACAAGGCCTTTTTAAGGTGGGTTTGGACGTAGATTCGTAGCCCAGACGCGCCCGGCATTCCCCCAAATACCTCGGGTCCCGTTGCCATTCCCCTAAAAAGGGGCGCCTCAGGCACCATGCGATAAACCTAACCCTTCTGAGAAGGGTTAAAGCGTCGGGGAGGGGAAGGCCCCCCCGAGTCTCGAGGTATGTCCAGAGACGTGACACAACCGACCAGATCCGTGCTATTGATACCACGGTCGGCCGAAGTGTGTCCCGTCAACTAGATTCAGCTGATCAAATCAACCCTCCAAGTCTTTAATCCATGTCTATTTATGGCTATGGGTCAGTCCATCTAGGGTGGGTGGGTGCTGAAGAGGTGTTTAGCCATTCTACAACAGAATTATCGGAATTGATAAGGAAAGAGATTATGTTTGAAATAATTTTTAAAAAAATAAAATACATTCTTTCCCATCAATGGATTTACAAATGAATCTACCATACATACTTATGTAATGAACGACCCTTTAAGTCCTATTTTCACCTAAAAACAAGGTGTCGTTCGTTACAGGAGGTATGTTTTTGAAAGCGTTGAAGCCGGCACTCGTTTATTGCAGGTGATTCATGATAAATGATTTTTTTTCTCGCAAAAAATTAGGGGTCGTTCCTTACACGAAGACGTTTATTAATTGAGTCAATACGGTACGTATACATAGCTGTCATTCATAAAACTTATGTAAATATGGCAAAAAGCCGAAACTATGAGGCACCAAATGAGAATCGATCTCACGCGTATGTATTTACTCAAACACTCCACCCCTAGCAGGATGTGACGTAAGCAGAATAAAGATGATTTAAATTCAGAGTTTTCCTTCTTCGAGAATGGATGCCTAACCATGGTTGAAGAACCCAGTCTTCTCTGCTGTTTATCGGGAGAGAACAGATGGATTCATGCCTTTCCTAAGAGCTTTAGTGCAAAGAAAAATGTTAAGAGCCTCAAGCAGGATTTGATTTTGGGTCATCGATTTCCATTTCCTAAGACGATAACCATTACATTCAGCGCGCCTCATCAGACTCACGAGTAAGGTTTTGTTATCTAAACGAGCACATCAAGTATTACACCATGCGTGGCACCCAAAAGGCCTTGAATATGTGGTCCGATCGAACTCACCCCATAATAGCACTTGCTCTTTGAGACTAGCTTGTTTACCATTAAAAAACAAGAGAAATTTTCCTATCTATGTATAGATACTTGGTGAAGTTAAGGATTTTGCAATATTTTTCTAACGTGCAAGTTTGCAGCGCATATATCACATGACCGAAACAGTTTAAGCTGTCGAATGGTAGGCGCTCGCGGTGTATTGGATATCTTCTTACGAAAAATAAACACGGCGACCCGAGTTCAAATCCTGAACGAGATTGCTTGCATTTCACACAGTGCTGGAACTCTTGCTAAAGGTGTCGCATAGGCGAGAAACTGTTACCAATCCAATTATTCTCCCTCCGGCTATGGGTAAATAGTCGAGCAGCCTGGGCTCTTTGATCTTGGTAAGACAATCGGTCTTGGAAAAGAAAAACTTTAAATTCAAACTTGTTAAAATCAGCTTTAAAATGACCTTGTGTCACATTCTGCTCGTGCGGAGGGGTTGGTAGATATATATCCACTGTGCTTGGTAGTGTCATGGTAGTTGGTGTGCTGACATATATGATTTGAAAGCTACATAGATGAACATGCAATGTAGTCTAATTCGGAAACCATATTTACCAACCCCTCCTCTCGGGCAGGATATGACACAAGGTCAATTTTTAAGCGGAGTTTAACAGGTTTGAATTCAGAGTTTTCCTTCTTCTAGACTAGTTGCCTCACCAAGGCTGAAGAACCTAGTCCGTCCTACTATTTACCCATAGCTGGAGGGAGAATAACTGGATTCATACCTTTCCCAAGGGTATTAGTGCTATGTGAAATGCAATCAGCCTGGTCCAGGATTTGAACTCGTGTCGCCGTGTCCATTTCCTACGACGATAACCGTTACACCACGGGCAACTCCCGTCTAATTCGGAAACTTATGATTTTGCAATTTTGAACTGGGTCATTACGTCACTGCGGAAATAAGCAAAAATATTTGTTGTGCAAAAAGAGAGGGCGAAATTGATCCCATTGCTGTATACATGTAGTTCAAGAAATTTCACTTGGCTTAAAAGAACCTCGACGATTTGACAAGGTGAGGAATTTCGAGGCCCTGCTTCCAAGCCAAATCTGGTGAGTAGCTCTCGGAGAGTACCAGGCGAGCTTAGTATTTCGTCATCTTCACAACCACGGCGAAAGCATCCAGAGTTGTCATATTGTGTCTCATGATGTTTTATGGTCAAGGGGAGGTTCAAATGATTACACGACTCGGAAATAAGTGATAAGAAATATATTGAAGGAAAATAGTACATACACAAACGATAGCTGGGAGAACCCCTCAGCTTAACAATCAAGAATATTATCGCTCTTCGTAACAGCTCGCTGAGACTGCTCCGAGACTGAGACTGAGTCTCGGGATATTCATTGCGCCCCCCACCGAACTGGCAAGTGAGGCACAAGGCCTTTTTTTAGGTAGGCCCAGGCGCAGGGCTGGAGCCCATACGCGCCCGGCATTTTCTAAAAATACCTACGGCCCCGTCGGGATTCCCCTTATTAGAGGCGCCTCAGGCGACAGGCAATAAACCAAACCCCCCTAAGGAGGTAAAAGCCTGTGGGGATGACCCCCTGAGGCCGGAGGAAATGGGGAGTCAACAGCCAGCACTCGGCCAGATCCGTGCCTCACCGAGGTTGAGATTGAGACTGCGCAGAAGAGAGCTCTGTCGGAATATGTCACAAGAGGACGAGTCCATCTATATGGGATACCCCAACTTTTGACTCACGCTTGTTATATCAATTTGTCTCTAAGTTCGTCTGTCTTAAGTATATAGTTTTATATGTGTTTCAGCTTCTCACTATTCCAATTAGGTATCTTTTATTTGTCTCAGTCCATCTATTAGTCTTTGTTATTAAAATATTGCAAAACTTTTGACCCAATCCCTTCACCACGGACAGGATGCGACACAAGGCTGATTTTAAACGGAGTTTAACATGTTTGAATTTAGACCAATCGTTGACCAATCGCCGTACCATCGTTAAAGAGTTAATTCTGCTCTGTTATTTTCCCATAAATGTCGGTAGAATAATTGGATTCATACCTTTCCCAAGTGTGTTAGCGTTATGAGAAATGCAAAAGCAGCCTTGTCTAGGATTTGAACTCGGATCACCATGTCTGTTTTTCGTATGATAATAAGCGTTACACAACTAGTACTTCCTAACCCTCACCCTTGTATAATTCATATGACAGAGGTTGCGATAGGCAAATTCCAAAGTTTGACATTACGTGAGCAAAGAATCAATTACTGGCACACAGTCAACTTTCGATCGACCTTCTACCTCCCTCAGCCAGTCAGATTGCTTCAAACGTTTCAGTGAGCAGGCAGCGTAGATCATTTATTTAGTTTGATCAAAGAGCGTTGAAAAGGAACGTAGAAGAAGCCCTGGAATCCTTTTCAAAGCCAATGGCGTAGAAAGAACTGACTTTCCCACATTGTCTTTTCTGTTTCTTCTTTTCTTCCCTCAATATTGACGATACTCAACGAGATGCCAACTCCGCAGAAAAACGAATTAACTTTTGGTTCTTTACTGGACTGTAAAAAGAAATCGAATAATATTCTTAAAAATTGGAATGATGATGGCGGTTGTCTAAACATTTCTCCCCCAGTCAATCAGTTACTATCTATCTAAGTCTTATCCAATCTATCTATCTATCTGCTATCTGACTGAATCTCTCTCTCTTTATCTATCTATCTATCTATCTATCTATCTATCTATCTATCTATCTCAGACTGTTCATATCTATCTATCTATCTATCTGACTAAATCTCTCTCTATTTATCTCTCTATATCTGACTGAATCTATCTATCTATCTATCTATCTATCTGTCTGATTGAATCTCTAATTCTCCCCCCCTCTCTCTCCGTAACTACCTATCAGACTGAATCTCTCTCTCCCTCATTCAAACTATTTATCTATCTTTCTATCTCAATACGTTTATATCTATCTAACTAGAAAGAAATAAAAGGAAAAGATCAACAGGAAGAAAAAAAGAAAGAATATATATATATATATATATATATATATATAGAGAGAGAGAGAGAGAGGGAGGGAGGGAGGGAGGGAGAGGGGTAGTGGAACGATATGCAAAAAGTAAAAGATCAAAGCTAAAAAAAGGAAAGAAGAAAAATAAAAAGACAGAAAATTATAGAAAATGATTGAAGAAAAATAGGAAATTCTCCAATGAAAGTAACTTTTCCCATCTGGCTGTTGCCAGTCCCAACAGCCAGTCAATCCAGTAATTATATATGTTGGCCAGTTCTTTGCCTTTGACACTAAAGGTGACGCTAAAATCGATGAGAAACTATCCAGCAACATTGGCATCAATAGTGATAATAGCCAAAGATGATATTAGATTGATTTTGAAGTCGCCATGATGTCTTGCAGGATGGGGGTGCCAACGACGCATCATCTTTACTCACATACAAGCAAAAACAGATCACGTCTGTGAATCAGAAAATTGGCTGGATTTATGAAGCTGATCCTCACTGTGTATTCAGTTATTTAGACATGGAGCCAGATTAAGTTAAACTCTTTTAATCGCTTCTAAAGATAGTTAACAAGTCAGGTTCACAGAGCATTTTTCTAATTCAAAGAATTCGATTCTCTGTGGGTACTCAGCAGATTTAAAATAAACTAAAGAGATATTTACAAGGGCGCCTGATATAGAGCAATTGCTTTCAAGCTACTCTCATAGACTATTTGCTAGTTCAGGAAGTTTGACCCTCACTGGGTGTCGTATTTTTTGACAACTAAGCTTAGAGAATATTTACAATGAGAGCTAATGTCGAATATTGATAGCAAAGCTAGTCACAAAGATCATGGTGAGTACTTGTAGTGAAATAGGGCTTCAACGTGTATAAGTTAATTGAAGACCGTCACTTATGAGTGCTTCCTTACTTCTAAAGCATGTCTTATTTGTCATTCTTGTGTGGTTTGCAAGATAAGAAGTAGATTACTGCTTAAAGGATTTGTTCAAAACAGCATGCAGAATCGGGAACTTCCTACATACCAGTAGTAGCCACGTATCAGCTCTGTACGGAGGACACTGGGTGCCACCTAGCAGACTTCCCAAGTGCAATGGTCGATAGGGATGGATGGCGAGAGTAGAAAGAATCCGCTGCCTCGGCACGCCTTGATGAAAATGATGAGGGTTACAATATGGTTGATTAAGCTGAAGAAATTCTGGGCGCCTGTAGAAACACAATGATTTGGCCGTTAATCTCACCGGCCATTTACCACGGATCAATGTTCACAGACTATTGTTAATCTTCAATGGGTGCGACGTTATTGGGAATTATGTCAGATGAACTTGTAGGTGTCAGTGACGCCAATTGTAGTTGGTTCTCTTAGAACGGTCCTCAAGGGCTTGGTAAAAAAAATGGAGGAATTGGAAATCAGAGGAAAAATCGAGATTATCCAGACTACATCGATTTTAAAATCAGCTACAAAACTTTGAAGAGTCCTGGAGGCCGGAGGAGATTTGCTGTTACTCAAATCTCACTAAAAGATCACGAGTTAAAACTGGTGTGACAAGTTCGCAAAGAAAAAAAATAGCTTGTGATAGTCAACAACAAAATAAAACAAAAACAAAGAGAACCAACTGAATAGTGAACTTCGCCGTTCTGGCTGACAAGATAAAACTGAAAGAAAGCGAAAAGACTGATAAGTACCTAGACCTTGCTAAAGAGCTGTAAAACTACGAAACATGAAAGTGACGGTGATACCAATAGTAATTGGCGCACTCAGTACATTCACCAAAGGATTAGCACAGAGACTGGAGGACTTGGAAATAAGAGGACGAGTGGAGACCATCCAGACTACAGCATTATTAAGAACGGTTAGAATACTAAGAAGAGTCCTGGAGACTTGAATAGACTTGCTGTCAGTCATACTCCACTGAGAATCCGTCTGCTTACGCAGGAATTTGTAGGAATTTCTGAAAGAATATGCCGTACAATCTACGTGTGTAAATACAGAAAAAATATCATAGGTATAGTTATTTACTAGGGTTAGCTTAGATGTAGCACAAGGCCTGAAATATGGAGCGCCCAGTGAGAATAAAACTCATTATATATGTGTGTGTGTGTGCGACTTGTGTGTTTGTGTGTATGTATATACTTGTGCATCGACCAAATTTTGAAGACCTAATTTAGATGAGTGGGTTAGTTTTGTGGCACGTCAATGTCGGGTTATTTTATGCTGGGGTCAGTTTAACAATCATGGTATCAAATAATCTACAAAAAATGTATCTTCACAAAAATTTTAAACAGGTAAACACATTTACCTGCGATTTGAACGTTTTAATTTCCACTGTATTGATAAAATTCTCAACCATTTTAAACAGTAAACTCTTAATTATCTCACTAGGTACTACTTGTCCGAGTCACAGTGTACCGGGGAGTAATGGCAATTTTACATTCCCTAAAGCTCCAGAACTTTATAAATATTTACCACCAAGGATGAAAAGTTTGATAATCATTGATGTTTTATGACAGATAAATACTTGAACTTCTTTATTTTCATTTATAAGTGACTAATCGAAGAACGTTGCAAGAAGAAGAAGAAAACAGAAAAGTTAGAAGAAGAGCGGTAGGAGTAGAAAGGAGATAAAGAAGAAAAGAAAAGAAGAAAAAAGAAGAGAAGTAGTAGAAGAAGAAAGATAAAGAAGAAGTGGTAGTAGTAAAAGAGAAGAAGAAGAAGAGCAGTAGAAGTAGAAAAGAGATAAAGAAGAAAAGAAAAGAAGAAAAAAGAAGAGAAGTAGAAAAAGAAGAAAAGAGATAAAGAAGTAGTAGTAGTAGCAAAGAAAGAAAGAAGAAGAAGAAGAAGAAAAAGAAGAAGAAGAAGAAGAAGAAAGATTTAAGGAGGAAAAGAAACGTAGAAGAAAAAGAAGAGAAGTAGAAAAAGAAGAAAAGAGATAAAAAAGAAGAAGGAGTAGTAGTAATAGTAGTAGTAAAAGAGAAGAAGAAGACGAAGAAGAGCAGTAGAAGAAAAAAAGATGAAGAAGAAAAAGGAAGAGAAGTAGAAAAAGAAGAAAAGAGATAAAGAAGATGTAGTAGTCGCAAAGGAAGAATAGTTGTAGAAGAAGAAGAAGAAAAAAGAAGAAGAAGAAGAAGAAGAAGAAGAAGAAGAAGAAGAAGAAGAAAGAGACAAGTAGGAAAAGAAAAGTAGAAGAAAAAGAAGAGAAGTAGAAAAAGAAGAAAAGAGATAAAGAAGAAGTAGTAGTAATAGCAATAAAAGAGAAGAAGAAGAAGAAGAAGAAGAAGAAGAAGAAGAAGAAGAAGAAGAAGAAGAAGAAGAAGAAGAAGAAGAAGAAGAAAGTTCGATTAATCAAGTAGAACAATGCGATCGATTTAAATTTTTTTAATACAGTCGAATGTAAATTTCAGTGTTAAATCAATACATGAAAGAACGATTCCCGCCTACCAACCTCTGAACTATTTTTTATTGATTAATTTCGATTTTGTTTTAAGTCAGAAAAAGAAAATGTACATAGCTTATGTAATTGTGTGTTCGACAGTGTAAAGACCTGTCCTTAATCGTTTGATTATGCTTATTGATTACCAAAATCAATCCTCTCATATAGAAAAACGCGTTGCTATCAGAGATTACTTTATCAAAAACACCTATATATATATATATATATACATATGATGACTGGCAAGCCTTGACGGAGGAACTCAGAATATGCCGACTGCATTAAAAATATTTAAATTCGATAGGACAATGTCCAAATAAAACTCTTAAGAAACAATTACAGATAAAATGTAAATAAGAACGTACAATAAACACAATTCCCTAATCTTTTGGCATAAAATAACCCAAGATGGTTTGACAAGTCGTTAAAATCAATCAATCAAACAGATCCTTATTGATCTGAAGCTTTTATTTTTCTCATTAAATGATTTTGGTGTACAGTCAAGCGTGTTGTTGGCAGCATGTTGTTGGTTGGCGGCATGTTGTTGGTTGGCTCAGTCAGCTGGGGGTGCAAAATAAAACGACTGTTTCTCTGCAGATGGGTAAGACACCCCTAACGAGTGTCCAGGGCATGACACTAAACAATCTGATGTTGAGGGTCCACTAATGCTGGATCATTGGCAAATGTGGAGTACCCCTTTATTGACATCGCTCCCAGGCTCAGATAAGATCCTTTCAATGGGTTAAATAGAACTAACGGAATTGTTTAAAATAGAACTGTTTTTACATTTAACTGTGTGTAAACAAACAACTGTACTTATGCTAAACTGAATTGTTTGAAACAGAAATGTTTATGTGTATAAAGATGGATTTGGCATTATATAATCAACAATGGTTGATATGTCATAAAATCTAAACAAAATCAATAATGTTGGTACTTGACGTGGACACAACTAAAAAAATGCAAAAATGAACGTGTTACGTTTTAAACGTACAAATAAATGAAAAAAGAACACCGAATAAAAAAGCGGCCCGAGTGTTGGAGATAACTTGGAGTTTTATTAAAGGCAGGATAGAGAAATGTTTGTACACTAAAATAGTTATTTTAGTTCAAGTTGTGCGCGACTAAGAAATTTCTTGTTTTCAATCCCAGAGCATCATGGCTGCAGTTCTATTTCCAGTCACTCACTCCCACAATTCCCTGTTACAGAAGGTAGATGTTCACTACTCATCAAAGGGGAACAACTCATATTTTTGTAAAGACTGACCTAACAGAATGTACGATGAACGCGATTCTTCAGCCTCTGAACATAAAATAACCCGGTAAAGTCAATCAATCAATCAAATAAATCAAATATGACTGACCCCAATAAAATGGATGTAACAGATTTTAACTCTCTATAACGTAGTTTGTATTCATCAAATCACTCCCCCATGACGCAAAGTCAATTTTTTAGAGACTGATTGTTGATTTTGAATTAAGAGTTTTCTTTTTAAACCGGTTGCCACAACAAGGATAAAAAAAACCGAAACTATTCTACTATTTACCCATAACTAAGAAGAGGATAGAGACTCAGTTGAAGATAGATAATCTAGGATAATATGGCAGACAGTAAACGAAGTGAGCAGAAAGAAGAGTACAGTGAAAGCTAAACTGAAAGCTACCAGCCAAGAAGAACAAATACACCTATGGAAACAACATTTCGAGAATTTACTTGGAAAACCTCCAAAAGTTACGCATGAACCAATCACAAAAATATTAGTAATCAACTAGACATCAAACTTGGGTAGTTTACGCAAGAAGAACTCGACTCAGTACTAAGAAAAATTAAAAAATAGGAGAGAAGCAGGGCTTGATGAAATACCCCCAGAAGTATGGAAGACCAAGGAATTCGACGACTTACTGCTTCGGCACTGTAATGCCGAATATAACCAAAACATAATAGACAAATAGACAAATGGATGCATCCTCCCTTTCCCTAAGAAGGTTGACCTCGGAATAGCCAAAAACTACCGAAGTATAACCCTTACACCCATAGCGGCCAAGATCTACAATGCTCTTCTATACAACTGCATAGAACCCGAAATTGAGAAAATACTTTGGAAGATCCCAAATGGCTTTCGGAAAAAATCTATTCACGACATCACAAATTTTGACTATCCGTCGAATTTTAGAAGGTGTACATGCAAAAAGCCTTGAGGCAACAATATTATTCGTCGACTTCTCGAAGGCCTTTGACTCCATACGCAGAGGAAAGATGGAGCAAAATCTTCTCGCTTCGACCTCCCCCAAAGAAACCGTCGCAGCCATAATGATGCTATATAAAACCACGAAAGTAAAAATTCGCTCACCGGATGGAGACTACTTCGACATTATAGTTGGTGTGCCACAAGGAGACACATTAGCCCCATACCCGTTTATCAACTGCCTAGACTACGTGCTTAGAACGTCTATTGATATAATGAAAGATAACAGTTTCAAGTTGACAAAGGAAAGAAGCAGAAGATACTCCGCACAAACAATTGCGAACGCGGACTACGCCGATGATATAGCCGATGATATAGCGCATCGAGCAATAACACCCGCCTAAGCTGAAACTCTACTACATAGTCTGGAACGAGCCGCTGCAGGTATAGGGCTCCATGTTAACCCAAACAAGATGGAATACATGTGCTTTAATCAAAGAGGTGACATCTCCACAATACAGGGTTGGCCTTTGAAACTAGTGGACAAGTTCACTTACCTAGGAAGCAGTGTCTCATCAACCGTGAAAGGCATCAACACGAGACTAGCAAAGGCATGGACAGCTATCGAATAGCTATCGGTCATACGGAAGTCATACGTGACCAATAAAATAAAACACAGTTTTATCATATTTACCCAACCCCTCCGCTCGGGCAGGATATGACACAAGGTCATTTTTAAGCGGAGTTTTACAGGTTTGAATTAAGAGTTTTCCTTCTCCTAGACTAGTTGCCTCATCAAGGCTGAAGAACCTAGTCTGTCCTACTATTTATCCATAGCTGGAGGGAGAATATTTGGATTCATACCTTTCCCAGGGGTATTAGTGCTATGTGAAATGCAATTAGTCAGGTCCAGGATTTGAACTCGTGTCGCCGTGTCCATATCCTGCGACGATAACCATTACACCACGGGCACCTCCAACAGTTTTATGGACGCTAACTAAACGTATGGAGAAAAAGCTTAATGGTAATTACTCAAGAATGCTGCGAGCAATATTGAACAAGTCCTGGAGGTAACACCCCACAAAACAGCAGCTGTACAGCCGCTTACCACCCATCACAAAAACAATGAAAGTTAGACGAACCAGACATGCGAGACACTGCTGGAGCAGTAAGGACAAACTCATAAGCTACATACTCCTGTGGACCCTTTTACATGGACGAGCAAAGGCAGGACGGCCAGCTAGAACCTATCTACAACAGCTCTGTGGCGATACAGGATGTTACTTTAAAGACCTCCCGGAAGCGATGGACGATAGAGACGGACGACGAGAGAGGAAGAGAGAGAGAGAGAGAGAGAGAGTCAGGGAGATCCGTGCTGGCAGCGCGACATGATGATGATGATAATGATGATGATGAAGAAGGGGAGTTAAAACGGATGGATTCATGCCTTTCCCAAGCACATCACAGCGAAGTGAAACCCAAACAGCTTCGTCCAAGATTTGAACTTTGGTCGCTGATTCCATTTTTTATAACGTTAACCGCGACGTGAAGCATTTAAAATAACCATGGAATAACATTCTGCACATACATCTTCTTACGCGTTATTTTGTTTGTCAGCCATCTTCAACCAAACTCGTTCATAACCAACGTCACGCTTCTACGCATACACGAGTAAAAGCGCTTGTAGCGCAACGGTTATCGTCGTAGGAGAAGGAATCAGCGACCCGAGTTCAAATCCTGAACAAAGCTGTTTGCGTTTGAAATCGCACAAATGACTGCCATCAAGTATAACTCTTCCTATTCATATGAGTTTATTTTTACCTGTCCCTCGCCATTAGAGGCATTTCTACATCTTCAACTTCCTAACGCCAGTAAATCGGCACTGGGTGACTTCACGGACTGTTGGGATATCCCATATAGATGGCCTCCTCCCCATGTGACATATACCGACTGAGCTTTCTTCTGCACAGTCTCAGACTCAGTCTCAGCGAGCCTTTACCAAGAGCGATAATATTCTTGATGGTTAAGCTGAGGAGGGGTTTCTCCCAGCTATCGTTTGTGTATGTACTATTTTCCTTCAATATATTTCTTATCACTTATTTTCGAGTCGTGTTACCATATTTACCAACCCCTCCGCTCGGGCAGGATATGACACAAGGTCAATTTTTTAAGCGGAGTTTAACAGGTTTGAATTCAGAGTTTTCCTTCTCCTAGACTAGTTGCCTCACCAAGAACCTAGTCTCCCCTACTACTTACCCATAGCTGGAGGGAGAATAATTGGATTCATACCTTTCCCAAGGGTATTTGTGCGATGTGAAATGCAATCAGTATCGACCAGGATTTGAACTCGTGTCGCCGTGTCCAATTCCTACGACGATAACCATTACACCACGGGCATCATTTGAACCTCTCCTTGACCATAACACGGACATATAATGGAAGAACGAAAGAGACACCCTTAACATTATAATGATAATACCAGTCTTGACGATTCATTGAATAATGACAACGAATCACTTCCAAAATTTTTAGAAAGGCCGGTTAGATTACCAGACAATAAGAATACTGACTGAATCCATCTGTATCTAACTATTCTGTTGGCGTATACACACACACACACACACACACACATGTAGTGATCTTATTTAAGGTGTCTCTCGTCATCAGAGATATTAACGTTTTCAACTTCCTAACGTCTACAAGCTTGCCATGAGTGATTTTACTGACGGTTCATAATAATACAAATCTAATGTTTTCTATGTTTGTTGTGTTTTCGGAAAACGGCAAAAACTTAGTATAAAGGTTATATATTACAGTAAAACAAGTAATATAATATCGTCAGTATAACTCTTGCTACCTACTTCCTGAATGGATTACAGGATGTTATATCCTTCTTGGAAGGGGCATCTTTGGTGGTGTAACGGTTAGCAAGCTTGACTAGCAAACCTACACGAGTGAGTTCGATTCTCATTGGGTGCCCAATTCATTCGGCCTTGTGCCACATCGAAGCAAAGAGCTTTGTAAATTACTATATCCTTCTTGGAAGAGTCTATTGTGTGTCGAAAATAGGGATGATATCACAACAATGTTACAAAGTTAAATTCAAGCGACGAGCGGTTGATTCATGTGGAAGTGTGATACGCTAAGTTGAACTTAGAAAATAAATAGGCGCCTGCCTTAGAGAGATTAGCAAAAAGCGAATCGGGTTGATCGTTCGCTTGAGTAATGAGTCCGATTATCATCATATTTACCCAACCCCTCCGCTCGGGCAGGATATGACACAAGGTCAATTTTTTAAGCGGAGTTTAACAGGTTTGAAATCAGAAATTTCCTTCGCCTAGACTAGTTGCCTCACCAAGGCTGAAGAACCTAGTATGCTCTACTATTTACCCATAGCTGGAGGGAGAATAATTGGATTCATACCTTTCCTAAGGTATGTGAAATGCAATCTGTCCAGGATTTGAACTCGTGTCGCCGTGTCCAATTCCTGCGACGGTAACCATTACACCACGGGCACTTCCGATTATCATGAACAGCCAACTAAAAAAAGAGTGTCTGCCAAGTTTAGAGAGCCCACGTAACCCGACTGTTTACCCATAGCTAGTCTAAGAAGAGGTCGACTCGTGTTTTTCACAAGGGCATTAGTGAGATGTTATTCAAACTTGTCTTGCCGAGGACATTTCTTACGGCGATAAGCATTGTACGACGGTGCCAACCAAAGTCAACTTCCATATCTATGCATCGTTGGTTAGTCGGTGTTTTACGGCATATCAACACTTGTGGGTTATTTAATGCTAAATCCTCCTTATGTACAAGTGTGTGAGATTTGTAATAGTTTGTAGGCAACTTTATTTTAAAACAAATTCTTAGTGTTCACTTGCTTGCATAAAGTTAATTGATTTCAAGTATTCCTATCAAACACTAATAATCTTCTTTAGTATTAATCATTTGTTTGCACATGGTTAAATAGTTTCAAGTATTTCTATAAACCCTTAATACTTCTTTTTAATATTAATCATTTGCTTGTACACAGTTAAATCGTTTCAATTAATTCTTTCAAACATATATAATTCTATTCAATATTAATCATTTGTTTGCACACAGTTAAATGGTTTCAAGTATTGCTAATTAATATAAGTCATCTTCCTCATCATCTTCATATCGTGCCACTAGCACAGATATTCCTGACCTTCTCTCTCCACTTCTCCCGATCGTTCATCGCCTCTGGCAGGTCTTCAGGGCTACATCATCACATAGATGCTGTATGTATGTTCAAGCTGGTCGTCCTGCTTTTGCTCGGCCATATATGGGGGTCCAATGAGTACATCACTTATGAGCTCGTCCCTACTTCTCGAGCAGTGTCCTGCATGTCTGGTTCGTATGACTTGGCTAGTTTTCGTGATGGGAGGCAGGTGGCCGTATAGTTGGTGCTGTGTAGGACTTGTTCAATATTGCTCGCAACATTCTTGTGTAATTGCCGTCTAGCTTTTTCTCCAGCCGTTTTGTTAGCGTCCAAGTGGTGCATCCGTATAGCAGTATCGACACGACCGCTGCCTGTGTCACACTATGAGTTGGATATATGCACATACATGTATACACACATGTGTGTGTGCACCCATACATGTGTGCGTGTGTGTATGTAATATATATATATATATGTATATATACGCCCACGCACATGTGTGCGCGCGCACACACACACACCTACATAAACACCCCCACACACACATATACACACATATATATGTGGCAAGATGAGTTACATTCGGCCTGGGTATCAAATTTCAAACGTTAGGAAAACCCATTAACTAGATTAAGGAAATCTAGATAAGAAAATGTTTATACATATGTGGGTAAGTGTTAAGTACTTGTCAGGTACTGGTCAAAAACTTAAAAGGGTCTGAATTTAATGTCCCTGTATCGGAGACAGCCAGTCTAAGAAATATTTTTATGTCCAGTCTTTTTAAGAGAGAAATGGCTCCCCCAAAAGTTATGGGTTTATTCGTGGCTGTCCCATTAGCCATTAATGAAACATTCTGTATATATATACAGGTGCATTTTGGGTCCAAGCAGTCAGACTTAGTTTGGGTTCGAGGAAAGTTGATTAGGCCGGAACAAAGACACAACGAACAGCGACATTACCAGCCGCACCCAGTTAGTTAAGATAATCTTTTGCCAGCCGAAACTCAAACTAGAATTAATTATCCACAAGAGTTACACGCTCCCCATCCTCCCTTGACGTTTTAACCACAAGTTGTTGTGTTTTTGTTCTTTTCTCTGTGAACCTGCTTCTTGCTTGATCCGGCCCCACATAAGTTCTCGACGGGGACTTCGTAACTTATGTAACGAGCTGCAGAAGCGGGTATTATCACACCTGGAAGAAACTGCGTTTCATTTTATCGGTTAGGATTCTGTTCAATACATAAATATTCCTACCTAATAGGAATAAGTTGCAAACAGCAAATTACTAATAATACTAATCCTCAGTGAAAGATTGATCTGTTGTATTTGGCCCATAGTAGTAGTACCCTAACAGGTACTACCACTACGGGTTAGAGTGGCTCAGGGAGAAATCCAGGACACTTGTTGGCGAGGGTGGGGATCTTGCTACTCGTCAGGGTTAAAGTCGGTGTATTCTATAGGGTGGAACGATAAAATTGTCGCCCTAGAAAAGACGACATGATTCCATTTTTTTGTTGCAATCTACTAGTTGGTCAGTTGTGTACAAATTCCAAGAGCAATAGGAGCCTTCTATCTTATCTATCTATCTATCTATCTATCTATCTATCTTTATGTATCCATCCCAATCTGTTCATATCTATCTATCTATCTATCTATCTATCTATCTCTGTGGGTTTGTATCTATCTCCGTATGTTCACATCTATCTATCTATCTATCTATCTATCTATCTATCTATGTGGGTTTGTATCTATCTCCGTATGTTCACATCTATCTATCTATCTATCTATCTATCTATCTATCTATCTATCTATCTCGGTGGGTTTGTATCTATCTACGTATGTTCACATCTATCTATCTATCTATCTATCTATCTATCTATCTATCTATCTATCTATCTATCTATCTCTGTGGGTTTGTATCTATCTCCGTATGTTCACATCTATCTATCTATCTATCTCGGTGGGTTTGTATCTATCTCCGTATGTTCACATCTATCTATCTATCTATCTATCTATCTATCTATCTATCTATCTAT